>CACVCL010030508.1:0-47727 GCA_902729485.2 Mus minutoides
GGTCCTTCTTGCTAGAACCATGTTAAAGGCAGGAGAGCACTTAGTAAGTTGAAGTCTGGACTTCTAAAAGAAGGTCAGGATGCCCAAGGATAAATGTTTGGAAGATTTCATTACATAAGACAAATAGGCAACCAACAGATTGGGAAAAGTTCTTTACCAATCCTAAATCCTACAGGGGCTAATGTCCAATATATTCAAAGAATTCAAGAAATTAGATTCCAGAAAACCAAATAACCCTATTCAAAATGGGGTAGAGAGCTAAACAAAGAATTCTCAACTGAGAAATATCGAATGGCTGAGAATCACCTGAAAAAATGTTCAACACCCTTAATCATCAGGGAAATACAAATCAAAACAACCCTCAGATTCAATCTCACACCAGTCGGAATGGCTAAGATCAAAAACTCAGGTGACAGAAGATGCTGGTGAGGATGTGGAGAAAGAGGAACACTCCTCCATTGCTGGTAGGATTGCAACCTAGTATAACTACTCTGGAAATCAGTCAGGCAGTTCCTTAGAAAATTGGACCAGCTATACCACTCCTGGGCATATACCCAAAAGATGCTCCACCAACATATATCAAGGACAAATGCTCAACTATGTTCATAGCAGCCTTATTTATAAAAGCCAGAAACTGGAAAGAACCCAGATGTCTCTCAACAGAGGAATGGATACAGAAAATGTGGTAGATTTATACAATGGAGTATTACTCAGCTATTAAAAGCAATGACTTCATGAAATTCTTAGACAAATGAATGTAACTAGAAAATATGATCCTGAGTGAGCTAATCCAATCACAAAAGAACACAAATGATATGCACTCACTGATTAGTGGATATTAGCGCAGAAGCTCAGAATATTCAAGATACAAGTTGCAAAACACATGAAACTCAAGAAGAAGGAAGAACAAAGTGTGAATATTTTGATCCTTCTTAGAAGGGGGAACAAAATACCCATGGAACGAGTTATAGAGACAAATTTCAGAGCAAAGACTGAAGGAATGACCATCCAGAGACTACCCCACTGGGGGTTCCATCCCATGAACAACCACCAAACCCAGACACTATTGTGGAACCCAACAAGAACCTTCTGACAGGAGCCTGGTATAGCTGTCTCCTGAGAGGCTTTGCCAGTGGCTTGAAGGGTTTGCATCCCCATAGGAGGAACAACAATTGAACTAACCAGTACCCTCAGAGCTCTCTGGGACTAAACCACCAATCAATCAATCAATCAAACAAATAAACAAACAAACCAAAAACAAAAACAAAAACAAAAAAATGGTGAGACTCATGGCTCGCTGCATATAGCAGAGGATGTGCTATTCAGTCATCAGTGGAAGGAAAGGCCTTTGGTCCTGTGAAGGTTCTATGTACCAGTGTAGGAGAATGCCAGGGCCAAGAAGCAGGAATGGGTGGGTTTGGGAGCAGGGGGAGAGGTGAAAGGATAGGGGATTTTCAGAAGGGAAACTAGGAAAGGGGACAACATTTGAAATGTAAATAAAGAAAATATCTAATAAAAAAGAAAAACCAACAAAAACAATATGTAAATATAGCACTCTTCATCTGAGTCCTCTTGAACCTGATAATTATTGAACCACTTCATAGTGTCTTGATTGTCTTGATATGGTATGGTACAATTCCTGTATATTTTCCTTTCCTATTGTGTATTTTCAGTTTTTCTCTAAACCTCTAATGCTGTGCTTTCCCTAGTTCTGGTTCAAATTTTTTCTTCCACAGAAACACTCTGTAGTATCCAGGAGCTCAGAATATCTGCATGCAGATGTGAATGAGTAGCTGCAGGCATGCAGATGTGAATGGCCTCTCCTCTAATGATTTCTTTGCAGTTTCATTTCCTATGATGTACCCTTTCAATTAAAAACATAACTAGCTGTAATCCTATTTTTTAAGTTTATAAATTGAGTTTCATAGAGAAATATTAGGAAATGCATTTCCATATACTGCTACTGATAAATCATCAGGATTTGATTAAATTAACTCTGTTCAATAAATACTTCATTACTGAGTCAAAGAGGTGGAAACATTTTCTTGATTAGCACCATTTCCTTTCCAACTGGATCATGTAAAATTGCGAGCTCATCCCTGGCTCACCAGAGTACAGTATGTGATGTTAGAATTCACAGGAAACGAACATTGTCAGAACACCAGCTGACACAAGACTGCTTATAAAAATGAGGAGTTTTCACATTTACAGATGATTCACATCTCTTAATAAATCAGTAAGCCGTTCTTCATTCCTACCTCTCACACATATTTCCAGCACAATTGATTTCCATTACTTAGCAAAATTGTCCTCTTGAGTGACAGCAGTAGAGTCAGTCTATATGAAAGTGAAGGCCAACAAAGACAGGTTTTCTACATTAATACACAGGTGTAAGTGAAAGTTGTGTTGTTGGGTAGCCATAGATTTTAGAATCTTAATACTCCAAAAACTATAAATAAGTTTTGAGATCAGTATTTTTTACGTTGTCATATAGTGGGGTTAGTTTCTGTTTAACTACTATCTTTTTTATTTTATAGGTCAGCCTAGAGAGGCCAGTTAATTTGATCTGGGACCCCTGCACAGCTAGTGGAGAGAAAAGACTTGTCTTTTATAACAATCTCTACTTTATACAACCCATGGTTTACAGTCTCAAACAGGCAATCCACAATAGTAATGACCTAATGTCTTTTCTTAGTGAATTTGATACTGATTTCTGTTTTGCTAGGTCATGTCACCATTAATTGTGATCATGAACAAGGGCCAGTAATTATTAATAATTTAATATTTTATTCCTTGTGTGTCTGAAACTTTGACATGGCCTACATTTGAACTCCCTTTAGATGTTCAGTGCCCATACCATTTGGAAAATTGAAGACTACAGAGAGTACTGATGTTAGGTTGATGTAAGCAGTCATGAGTTTCTTAGTTACCAAATGCATTGGAATGCTCAGGTTTTGCTTTATTAAGTGTGTTTGAGATGTTTGAAATGAGTTTACATAATTCTTTATGTCTCATGAAATAACTTTCTTGACCTTTTACTGTTTTTAGAAATGCATCAATATAGCTTTGCTATAAAGCTGCCTTTCCATTTTAATCTTCCAAAATTAAATTATACCAATAATTATTTCTCAAAATGTGTTGTCTTTCTGGAGTAGCCAACATATTTAAGCGAAAACCTGAACACAAACACACAGAAACACACACACACATTCTTCGCCCACCCCACACTTTTTCACTTGATCTCTTTTTTGTTTTGATGCCCAAAACAAAATTAGCAACTTTATGTTGTCAAAGAATCCTTCAGTGGTACCCTATATCTGAATAAAAGTTCTTGCTTCTCATTATACATATGCCCTTCAGTTTCTACTGCTTAATAAATTTGTCTTTCTCTATGTCAATAGTCAAGTTCAGTCCTGTGAGAATCAAGGTCAATGTTCCACACTCATAAGTAGGAGAATAAAAAGTTGAGTTGCTATACAGTCATGATCTGTGGAATCTTGATAAAATAAAGAGAAACAAAGAATTCAGAGTAAATATTGTAAACAATCTTTGAGATTTTAAACATTAAACATTTTGTATTATTGTTGAGATAATACTCATTTTCCTTTTGAAAGTAGAACTATTCTAATTTTAAAAAGTACAGATTTTTCTTCACTATTTTATGATGAGTGTTAAGGAGTAAATGAGTGAATATTGAAATAAGAAATGAATGAATATTAAAACATGAATGAATTCTTGAAAAAGCCACTGAGTGACTAATCATTTGCAGCAAAAACCAATTTCTATATGTTGTTTGCCCTGAGAAAGGTTACAGATTTGCTGACTATATGAGCAAAGAAGACTAGAATCTTTTCTTATAAATATATGGCAGTTTTTCATTAATTTTATGCCTCACTGAAAGAAGTAGTTCAAATAAACTTTCTTTTTATTTCATCAAAATTAATAATTTAATAATTTCTTGCAATGAACCCATCCATTTCACATCATATATCTTCTCTAAATTTATGTTTAATGATTGTCATTGTTCTATGATTCTGAAAAATATATGGTAACATTCCTAAAAAATTTCTAAAATAATGGTTATTGAACTCATATCTCATAATTTTACCAAGGACTATAGTTTTATTATACACATTTTCAATTTCCTCTATTTCTTATTGTTCAAATTAATACACATTAGTTGTTCAAAGAAAATTGTTACATGACTGAGAAAAATAAAATAATGGTAATTTAAAGAAAAGACATTACTATTTATTAGTTTCTTCCGGGTGTTATTCCTTTATTCATTATATATCGACAATAGTCAGCCTGATTTCTTTTTACCTGAAAAAATAAGCATGGATTATTCCCAACAGCATTAGTAGTAATAAGACTAGTAAAGAAGACTAGTAAATATGCTAAGTGAGTAAAGAAAATCAAGGTAGTGTGCTCAACTGAAAGTATCACTATATAATACAATTAAATAGCATCCTTGACCAAGTGCTTGTAAGGATAGCCATAGAAACTGGAACCATCGAGAGGCTGGAATGGAAAAACAGACTTTTATCATGTCAGATTTTTTTTTTCTTTAAAGATATACAAGTGGGCTTGTGAGATGGCTCAGTGGTTAAAAGCACTGACTGCTCTTTCGAAGGTCCTGAGTTCAAATCCCAGCAACCACATGGTGGCTCACAACCATCATAACAAGATCTAACACCCTCTTCTGGAGTGTCTGAAGACAGCTACAGTGTACTCACATATAATAAACAAATAAATCTTAAAAATAAAACAAAACAAACAAACAAAAAAAGATACACAAGTATCACCCAATATAAGAAATAATGAGAAATAATTGGCAAACTGGATTAAATATCAACAGTTGATAGACAAACCCACAAAAAGAAATGTCCGTTAGACTTGAGTTGAGACCAGGGAACTCTTCTCAACTTTGTCCAACAGGAAGAAATCCAAAGAGGCAGGAAGGACAGGCTACCTGGCAACCATGGCAGCAGGTGTTTGGTGAAAGTCCAGATGGCCTTTTCAAGGCAGATAACCAGATGGTCTCCATTGTGAGTGGGTGAAGCACAGCAGCTCCCCTGGGTATCACCTAGACGGTTTATTTACAATGCAGATTCCTGGGGTTTCTGATTCTAGATTAGTACTCAAAGCAATTGTGATGTCCTGATCTATTATCTTCAAAACACTAAAAGATTATGACATATTAAATTTCTTTTTGAGGTAAATTAAATTTTTATTAGTAAGTGTTCATCTGTTATCCATTAACACACAAAGTTAGAAAATGTATTTCATGTACTTCTGCATAAAGAATATAAAAAATTGAATGAATTTAATTTTTTGAACATATTTTCTTTAGGAAACAAACAAGCAAAGCAAAACAAAAAACAAGCCCCTCCTCATTACCCTTTACTTAAACTTCCTACTGTCTAAAATGTCTAATTTGTGGTCCTCAATACTCTACTATGATGAGCTTTGCCTAAATGTCCCAAATTTACCAAGTAGAATGGAAGATTCAATGGACTATGACAGAAATCTGTCTGGGTCTTTTTTGCCTAGAACTCAGTTTTCCTGCCACTGAACCCCTGTCTTAGAACCTAGAGACTCTAGTTCAATGTCTGTACCACTCACTGTGCAAGCACATTGGGTTTCTTTTTCCTCTAGTAGGTCGGAGTTTCTTAGGAAATGCATTTTAAATAAGTAAAGCAGCATCAAAATGTTTTAAAGATTGTTGCTTTTAAAGTGCCTCACTTTGCATGGGGTATCCTAAGAAGAGAGATATCTCCAAGATAATTCCTGACTTGACCTTGTGTATTTTTTTTTTTTTAGTTTGTATTTAACTTTTTTTTTTCATCTGTAAAACTTAAAATAGTATGTTATTCTTATCTTGCTTATTAGATTTCCTTTTTCATAATCTGAGAAGTGTTATGTCTCATGACAATTTGAAATACATCTTTCTCCACTGCTTACTGCATTCAGCAAAATTTCATTTTCCAGAAGTACTAGGTTTATGTGATGTAGCTGGCTAAATGAACAAAATGCATGTTGTGATGGTTTGAATACGTATGGCCCCCATAGACTAATGTGGTTGGATGCTTGGCCCATAGGGAGTGGCCCTCTTGGAGGAAGAATGTCAGAGTGGAGGCAGATTTTTGAGGTCCTGTGTGCTTAAGCGTTACCCAGTGTGGATCATAGTCTCTTTCTTCTGCCTTTGCATTGAGATGGAGAATTCCCAGTTCTTTCTCCAGCACCATGTTTGCCTGAGTTCCTCCAACATAGTAATGGGATAAACCTCTGAAACTGTAAGCCAGCCCCAAATGTTTCATTTGTTGCCATGGTCACTGTGTCTCTCCACAGCAAGAGAAACCTGAAACATGTTGAATACATTTGATCATTTAAATTTCTAGAGAAATAAAAGCATTTTGAATGAAAGCAATGCAGTTAGTAACACTTAGGTATAAAATAATTTCAATTTATAGTTATTAACTGATAAACAAAAACTATAAAATTTATGGTCAATGATATCAGGAAATGAGGTATTCAGCTGTAAAAACTGCACAGTAATTTAACCCATGACATCTTTGAGTCTCAATCTAGAGGCTTACTGCTATCAGTATGTTCCTGAACCTTTCTCCAAAGGGCTTTCCTACAAAATTAATTGGACTGGAGAAAGGCATGTGACCTTGGGAGGCACCAATGCCTACCATTTGTCAAGTGAGACTACTTCATTGCTAACTCTTAAGGTGCCAAATAAATTGGTCATGATCCCTCACTTGGTTTTGCTATAGCATTAGTAGATAGCTTTTTATATCTTCAGATATGGCTATTTTATATCCAAGCCTGTCCCAATCAGTTCCAGACAAAGGAAAAGTCTTCCAAAGTTGTTGCTCCAAACGATATTTGGAAAAATGAAGCCACTAGACAGCAACTATCCAATAGTTTATTGTTTGGAAGCAGTCCTTGCTCCATTCAAATGGAAGCAAGTAAAGGCAGAAACAATTAGAGCTGATACCTTTGACCCCAGTGAAATGAAATTTAACTATCTCTTTGCAGGAAGAAAGAATTGTATCCTAAGCATAGTAAACAAGTATCTAAAGAAGTAAAAAAGTTTCTTTTGTTAGTACTGTTTTTGATTTTTTTAGTATAAAGATCCATTCCATCAACAGATTCTGGTCAACTAAAAACATCTTAAATACATTTTTCTACAGATATCATTCCCCAAAGGCTTTCATGCAACTTGTCTGAGAGCCACAAGGGTAACCTTTGGACCAAGTCTGTTATCTGTGCTTTCATGTTCCTGAATCTGTGCTACACAACACACAGACTGCAGTCCCCATCCCTTCTCAACAGACAAGAGAGAACAGATGGAAGACGTGACTAAGCATTTATACCTCCAAGAGTGTTTTCCCAGAATCAAAGTAATTAATTTAGTGTGAGAGATGAAGTTGTTTGTTTATTGGTTAGGCGATTAAGGATCATTGAAGAAGTGAATGCCTATTTTCAAACTCTCTAAATTTTCTACATTTAGTGCATGGCTTTGGACTTATTTTATTTAATATCATTATGAGCACACTTGTGTGTATGTGAGTGTGTGTGTGTGTGTGTGTGTGTGTGTGTGTGTGTGTGTGTATGTATGTGTGGTGTAGGTGTGGGCTCATGGTATGTCAGCAGAAGTTAGAAGAAACCTTTTTGTCTCTGCCTCTCACCTTCCACATTTACTTGGATTCCTGGGACCTAGTTCAGATTGTAAAGTCTGGTGGAATATACCTTTACCCACTGAGCTACCTAACAAGCCCCTATTTTCAGTTTTGCTTTACCATATAAAAAATGAATAAAAATTAACACAACAGTTGTAAGCCCATAAGGATTTTTTGAACCACTTACTTTAGATTTTGTAAAACTTCTCTGAATAATTTATGAAGAATTGTTTAAAAATTAATTAAATATTCATGTGATGATTTAACTTTTTGAAACAAAATGTAGTATCTCAACTACCTTTGTAGACAAGATAAGGAAGATTATATTTTATACTTATTATTACAAAGCTTAATTATACCTTCATATAATATATATTCAAATATTCATTTATTTATAACATAGTAAAATTTAAATTTCAATTACAACTTAATTTCAACATACTGGTGTAATATCCATTGATTTTATTAATCATTGTTAATTAATATTTTCAAATAATATTGTTAACAAAAAGGAACAACTCTAATTTCATGGTGTTTCTATTATTTGGTGTGAAGTTTTCTAACTGGAATTTCCAAAATACAGCTGAAAAAGGCTCAAGACTTTTTCTTGTCTCAGACTTCTATTCAAAGGTTTTTTAAATGTTGCTCTTTAGAATGAATTTTGCTCTATTTAGAATTGTATCTTTGTCAGTGTTGACATCTGACTCCCTGTCTTATTCAGCAGTCTTAAATGTCTCACTGTTCTGAAGAATAGAAAATTCAAAACCCAGGTGCCTGAATATCTGATGTCTGTTGCTAGCAGGCAGGCATCTTTATCATGGCTGTATCTTGCCTATGTCCACACAGGTCAGTGCCAGGGCAGAGAGGCCAATTCTCCCGCGGTTTTCATGAGGGCACTAATCTTGACATAACACCAGAGAGAAATTAATTTCCTGGTGACCACAAAAACTCAAAATGAGAGGAATGTAGACTCTTATTGGAAAGACAGCGGTCAAGGCAAAGAAGGTGTCAGCTTCAGGGACATTAAGGGTATTTGAGACATACAAGTGAGCAGGCCTTTTGGGTTTGCCTGGGCTCTAGTGCAGGTCATTCAACAGAGTGGTACAGTTTAGACTGAATTCTTTGCTTTAAAAGGACTTTCTCATGTAAGACAGATCAGCATCCAGATCATCACTGTGGTAATACTGTGTCTTTGATTTTTTGTTTTTTGTTTTTTTCCCCTACTTGTGAAAGAGACAAGTGACACCTGTGTTCCATAAATTGTGAACAAGGAAGGATAGCCACTTTTAGTGAAGAACAGATCTTATGGATTGAGGTTTTATTTCAGCTTACAATTCCATGATACTATCTATTATCAAAATAAGACAAAGTGGAAACTCAAGTATCAGGACCATAGAGAGAGGGATGGTATAGAAACCTCGGTAGAACACTTCTTATAGGCTTGCTTATCCTACTTTATTACAGTATTAAGAACCATGAGGAAAAAGGTGGGACCACCAACAGAGAGAGGTGAATCCTCCAACATCAGTCATCAATAAGGACAATGCACTTAATGCTTTCCGAAGTACAATCTGTTGGAGGCATTTTAGCAATTGAAGTTCTCTCTTCCCAAATGACCAAATGACTTTAGCTTGTGTTAAGTTGATATATAACTAGCAGAAGAGTCTGCAATATTGTGTCCTTAAAGATTGTTGTATAAAATTGCTAGTGATTGTTTATCTTTATAAATGTTTAGCTTTTTGTTATTATACTAGTGTAATGGTGAGGGAGGGAGGGAGGAAGAGAGAGAGAGAGAGAGATCTTCAGAGGGCAATGTTAGTCCTTTCCTTTCAAATTTATGTGGGTCCTAGGGAGTGAACTCAGATCCTTATGTTTGCATATCAAGTACTTTTGTCTGAAAACATTTTGAGCAGGCCTACTTTTTATCTCTTTTCTTTTCTCTTTTCTCTTCTTTCTTTTTTTAAAAACTTACTCCTGCATTTATACCTAAGACTTTCTTTTAATGCTAAAGTTCTTTGTAATCTCCCCCTTTCCTCTACCCCAGGCTAGGTAATATTCTGGCATTTGACCACATTCCCCAAACCATCTTTGATGTTCATGAATTTACACTCTTAAAAATGTTATCTTCTTTCTGTGGTGTTCACTGGCCTTACTTCTGTATATTTTTTTTTTCTGTTCTGAATTTCTAATTACAGATTTTCAATTCATTGATGTGTAGACTTCATTTTTTCTAAGAGCCTACTTCCCTCTAAGTAGGACTTTTACTTTACATATACATTGATAGTGATTTTTTATTATCATCTAGAGATAAAAATTTTGTAGTTTATAATACTTTTTTTTTTTTTTTTTTGGTTTTTCGTGACATGGTTTACTGTGTAGCCCTTGCTGTCCTAGAACTCACTCTGTAGACCAGGCTGGCCTCGAACTCAGAAATCCACCTGCCTCTGCCTCCCAAGTGCGGGGATTAAAGGCGTGCACCACCATGCCAGGCTATAATTTTTATAGGTGTATATTTTTCTCTAATTTATTTTCATTTAATGATGTAGCTATAAACTAATACTAAATAATTGCAGGCATAGAGTAATGCTCATCAGTTATAAACAAAAATTGTTATGTAAGTACACTGGTCACTGTATCATATATGGAGTAAAAAAACGTGTCAAGGAAGAAAATTGGACAATATACACTCATCTCTGTTTCTTCAACTTGCAGTATTTTTCAAAAATCAGTACCCAAGCATTAAAATAAATCTACAGCTACAAGAGGGCTGGGATTAGGTAGTAACTATATCTGTTTGTAACAGAACAAAATCCTGTCATTGAGTCCCAGCTTACAGGTCCAAAGGGTATACTTCAAAAAGGATACATATACAAGCCATCTTAGAAGCAGGCAGCCCATGACCCTTTATCTATGTTTTAGAAAAATGATGTCCACAGAGTTCTGTAGCATGGGTCACTCATGAATGTTTCTCAATGTCTGTATTTTTATACAATAATGAAGATATCAACTATTTGCCTTTGGCTTTTTTAAAAATTATTTTTTTTATTTATTTATTTATTTTGGTTTTTCGAGACAGGGTTTCTCTGTATAGCCTTGGCTGTCCTGGAACTCACTTTGTAGAGCAGGATGGCCTCAAACTCAGAAATCTGCCTGCCTCTGCCTCCCAAGTGCTGGGATTAAAGGCGTGCACCACCACACCCAGCTTTTTTTTTTTTTTTTTTTTACACAAATATCATGTTGTCCTTGCAACTCCAGATCCGAACCACCCTTGCCATAGAAGAGTCAGTATGGGCACTCCTTCTCTCTACTGGCCTATCTTAATTTAGCTTTTTGCTGAACTACTGCTATTTGAACATCTTTCTACCAAATTCTTTTGTGATTGAAAGTAATTTTGTCTTCTTATTTGGCAGTATTGTTTTCATATTCTCAATATCAATATTACTCATGAAAATCTAGATTTGTCTCCCTGAATCTGTCAACCAACCACTATTATATATATATATATATATATATATATATATATATATATATATATATATATATGACAGAATTACTAGCTCCTAAAATTTGAATATGTATTTTTGACATTTAGTTAGATAATTATTTTAAATATAATGTCTCTCACCCAATAAGATATATACCTCATTAGTTCAAAGATAATATGTTTTGATATCTGCACAAGAAACTACATCTGACATAGGTCCTTAGTATGTTCAGGCAAGCTTATATACACAGCAGACCAATCAGAAGCCATATATTTTCTACACATGAGTCATCTGTATCACCAATAGAAAGTGTTTACAATTTATTCTAACCTAACTCATAATCATCTCTACTAAAATTAGGATGCTGAATATAAAATAACTTAGTACATTTTCAACAAACCATAGTAAATAGAAATGAATGATAGCAAAACATTAGATTCCCATCAACTTATTGAAGTCTTTATAATTTCTAAAAATGCCTTCTACTAGTTTATTTGACGTAGTTTCCTCTGTGCTAAAACCAGTTAGAGCACTCATTAAAAGCTAATTTCCACTTATAATTAATCTTATTTTATGTTTCACGGTTATATCAAGATGGAATAATTATTTATAGTATAATTGAAAATTTCTGAAGACAAAACGGTGCTTTCCTTGGTAATCAAAAAAAAATTTGCTTCAATCTTTTACTCTGGAGAGCATTGCTTACATTGGTGATGCTATCATCGTCATTATTAACTTTGCTGCATGTTCAAAATCCCCATGGGGAAATAAATAAAGTAGAAAAACGTTAGTGTTAGTAATTATTTAACTTGAATTACTTAGGACTGTGATGGATATAAAAATAAACACACCAAGTAATTGAATTTGATATCTTCATTTAATAACTGAAACTCTCAAGATACAATATCTGACGCTTTTCATTTTCACTTACTTCCCATCTATCTACCTGTCTTCTCATTATTCTCATATTTCCATACATTCCTATTTTAAAAAGAGACACATAACTTTCCTTTACTTTGCATATTCATTACAATATGACTCAAAATAAACAGAATGAGGTGATTCCATTAGCAGTCTCAGCATCCATTAGAATGGAGTAGCTTTTGATTCACCTGCAGATCGGTGACCATCAGAAACTCCTCACAGTGATGCTACAATTTATTGTCACATCCTAGGTGTCCATCTGCTCAATAACCAAGAGGGATCTCAACACACTTTCTAGATCTGAAAGCTTTGTTATGTATTATTAAAATCTAAATAATAGTTTATTTCTTGGAGGAGCTTCACTATTCTTCTTTAAAACGTTGTACTATATTGAAAAGTCAGCTCTGGGGCAGCTTGAGGAGAACAAATTCCAGCAGCAGTGTGGTAGACATTTACACTCATCCATATAAGCATCAGATGCTCCCACATGGCAGTCTTCAACAAACATCTGCAGAAACATTTGAAATGCAATTTTTACAGGAAGAATTGTCCAAGTGCTCATTTATATAATATGCCATTATAACTATAATAGGCATGAAAAGAAAAGAACTATGAATACAACACTGCCTTGGTAAGGGTGTCAACTGTATATCAGGTAAAATGGTTTATCCATCATAATCATTCAACATGGAAGTGTGAGTTTCTTCCAGAGTTGTATGCACCCTGTTGCCCAAAAGTTTTAAATTCTTAAAGAATGTATTTGCTGAAACAAAAGCATGTGCACTCTGAACAGACTCTGGCTACTGGTAAAATCACTCAGATTGTATTTATGAGGCAATGGTCTTATCATTTTTTTTCACTTTGTTAACACATAATGGCTGATCGTCAGCTTTGAATGTATCTGCATATGCTATCTTGTCTCCCATTTATTTATCTGGCTTCAGAGTTGAAAATTGAAGTCGACTTCTGTTAAGCTGTGCACAATCACACTAACTTTATTAAACTAAAAGGGGCAATCATGTAAATGTAGATAGATAGATAGATAGATAGATAGATAGATAGATAGATAGATAGATAGATATTATAAAAACACAGCATTGAGAACAAATCTTGCTGGTGTATGCAATAGTGTCTGCATTTTGCAAAACACATGAAACTCAAGAAGATCAAAGTGTGGACACTTCACCCTTTCTTAGAACTGGGAACAAAACACCCATGGAAGGAGTTACAGAGACAAAATTTGGAGGTGAGACAGTAGGAAGGACTATCAAGAGACTGCCCTACCCCTGGATCCATCCCATAATCAGCCACCAAACACAGACATTATCTCATATATAATGTTATCCAGGGGAGGGGAGAGGAGAGGAGAGGAGAGGAGAGGAGAGGAGAGGAGAGGAGAGGAAGACTCTCCTTAAAGTGGGAAGGAGTTCCAGAAACCAGAATCCACTTTCTCTCTGGATTATTTTTTGTTGTTGTCCAGTTTAATGATAGAGCCTGGTGTACCCTCTCCCTTCATTTCAGATTTGCTAGCTGAGACTTAAGGAAAAAAAAAAGATTTACTGATAGGTCTTCAGCTCTAAATGTTCAGATTTGGCCTTTAACATCTCTGATTGCTTCTGTCAGCTGAAGAGTGGCCATTTGTGAATAAAACAAAACAGAAAACAAAACAAAACAAACACAAAAACCAAATGTGCCTTCATGATGAGCACTTTTTTTTTTTCATGAAGCTGTATTTTTACTGCTTGCTTTCTTTAAGTGAAATCTTTCTCCACCTAGGTGTGCTTTCCTGTGGCCTGGAGGTTTGATTGACCTGAGTTAGCTGAAGACAGTTTCTAACATTATATATTCTGTATTTCCGTTTCAAAACTTGATTGGTGTGCTTCCTGCAGCTGGCATGCTTACTAGGTGGTGAAGATATATTTATCTAAGTAGGTAAAATTCTTATGTGTTAGCAATTAAGACTCTAAATTAAAAGAAAAAGAAGCTGGTGTCTTGAGGTCTGCCCTGAGGGTTTCTCACTTAGATGAAACAAATCCTTTAATTCATTTAAGTTAAAAGGCTGCTGTGTAATCCGAGTAAAATTCTTCTCTGTGTGTTGGCATTTTCTTTGCAGCTATCTTCCAGTTCAGTTAGATTTTATGTGCTCTGAGACAATAGAAAACCAATTCTTGAAGGAAAAGGAAAGATAAGACAAAGACAAACAGGAACCAGGCTGGACCATGCTCCCTGCCCCTGTCCTAACCCTTGGACATCTACCCCACCCTATGTAGAGGAAGAGGCAAGGAATGCTATTCCTACCCTGTTCTTTTCTCCCAAGTACCTACAGCTTGTTTGAGGAAGGCAAGAGGCATGATAGATGTGAAGGAGAGTTGAGAGAAGCAGAAACAAATAACTTACTACATTGTGTTCTAGACAGACTCAACAAAGCACTCAGGTATGCTAGTGTTTCTGTGCAGGCAATAAAATTGACCTGAATAAGAGGGACTGTGTTCAAGAAGAGTAAGAGGGACATCATTCCCATTATCTAGTCATGGAAGAGAGATGACAACGACAATGTGAATGCAACCATAATGCAGTAGAGCTGATCCCATGCCTGTGCAAAAGTCCAGGGAAAGTACCAAATAAGGTTATGACATCAGGGATATCAAGCAGACAAAGGTGAATACATCACGAGACAACAAAGCTACAAGCATTGTGAACTCTGTTTTCTGGACCTGGTTCAAAGAAAGACAGCCTGTGTCTGAGCTGTCCATGATGATGAACAATTGGAAACGACTGTGCATTTGCATTCTAACAAACTCTCCAACGTAAGGGTTCAGAAAATCCTTTTCTTTACTTTCATTTATTTTTCTACTTTTCTTCTTCACATATTTGCTTGCAAATTAGAAGGCACACATTCAGCACAGCCTTACTTTCTAATAGCTATGAAAAAAGACAGAAGCTATGTGTACTTTGAAAAAGGAAGGTGACATAAATTCAGTTGTGATGGTATCTGGGTCTCTATACATGCATTAAGCATTAAGGCAGGCTGAATGTCATCATCTATATTTCAGTGAATATGATGCATATACTTATATATGTATGGCATTTCTACCTTCTTGCATAAATAAGATAAACTCTTGTTTTGATTTGAAGCATATTTAAAAATAATAAGCCAAATTTATTTTTATATGCTACATGGATACCTAACATTGTACAGTGCTATTCATCTAATACCTCACTGGTAAAGTAGTTCGTCATAAATATCAACCACTAGAAGATTCCCAGTCCGATGTGTATAAAGAACATTTTGTTGAAGGTGATTTTGGCAAACATTATTCTGAAAGTATATCCATGTATTAAAAGGTTATCACAAAGATTCAGAAGTTTCACTTTAGGCAATATACATGATGAAATATTTAGAAAAATACTTAAAATTAAAGGGCACTGTACCTGAAATAATTGAAATCGACATGCATGTAGTTTTTTAGCCACAGATGAATACTGATTTACTTTCATTCATCCCAATTGTAATCCATTCTGATTGACTTGATGAAATATTTTAGACTGTATTATACTTGAATCATTTTGATTAATCATCAAAAGTCAATAAAATTATAGAAGCATATTGTTAAATATGACTAGTCTCAGTAGCAGGACTTTCCCTGTCCAATCACTTTAACTATTAATACAACTAGAAACCTGTGATTGGACAGGGAGAAGGAAGGTGGAGGGAAGAGTTGCAGAGACTGAGAAAGATGAGACAGGTAGAGAGGAGGAAGAAAGATGGACCAAGAGGAAGATGATCCAGATTCCGCATGGCTTTAAATAGCCACAGGTAGATATAAATATCTTACAGGATCGAATAATTGGGTTAACATGTCTAATTTAAGTGGGCAGCTTGTGTCATTATCAATTGGCACTGAAATTATTGTGTGGGCATCTTGTGAATTGAGAATTTATTGATATATAAATCTGATTAATTATAAGCATCAAGAGTTTTGAATTGACTTGGTTACTGGAGATTGTGACAGCTACCCATGAGGTGAGTGGTAATTGTATGGGAATGGTATGGCAGAGGCCCACAAAGGGAAGTTAGCGAGTCAGATCGAAATGTTTCAATACCTCCGGGCCAGAGAGTCGGCTGAGATATGGTCTGCCTGTGCCCAGCATAGCACGGGAACTTGCAGTTCCTCTTTAATATTTCCCGCAACAGGTACCCACAATTGAACCCTGAGAAAATGTCAGTAAAATGGTTAACTAATTTTGTACTTTTACATTGATTTAATAAATATAGTCTATATTAGATTATAGTCTATATTAGTTTCCCCATCAGTGACATAAGTGCACATCCTTATTTGAGATGTAAATAAAAATGTATATAAATAACATTGTAGGGCTGGAGAGATGGCTCAGAGGTTAAGAGCACTGGCTGCTCTTCCAAAGGTCTTGAGTTCAGTACCCAGGAAGCACATGGTGGCTTGTAAGTATCTATAATGAGGTCTAGTGCCCTCTTCTGGCCTATAGGCATACATGCAGGCATAATGTTGTATACATAATAAATAATCTTTAAAAAAAACCCACATAGTATCAGTGTTAGAACATTGTCATAGAAATGGTTGGAACTTAACCTGAACTAGTCATTCTCAGGAAGAGTCAAGTGCACATTAGTGCTGCTGTAGAGGAAAGGAGTGGAGCTTTCTTGAAAAACTTAGGCACGAATTTTTAATAAGTTGTCTTAAGTTGAACAGAAGCTTAATTGGTAATGTTTATTTTCAGAGCAAAAATATTTACTACAGTGTTTTCTAACCCAATGCCAAATCAATGTTGATAAAAACATTTAAAAAATCCATTTGTCATTCTCTGTGGCCCAGTTTTGCCGTAGCATCTTATAGGAACAACTTGAGTGAACCCTGCCCAGTGCCACAATCTATCAAGGACCATATTGGAAAGCCTGACATGAGAAAAATAATAAGGATACTTGTTGGTGGCTTATGAACTTGTCCTATAGCTTATTCACTGGACATCTAATGTTTGTGACCAGCTTGCAAACTAGAACTTATATAGATTTTTTTTTCAGTGTCCTTTCTGTTTCTGGAGCTGAGCTCAGAATTCTAACATTAGGACTTAGGTAAAAACCCTCAATTACGTGTCTTCAATATAGTGTTGGGAGCTATAGATGTTATCAAATACTTTCTAGGAGAAAAACTAGGTCAGTGTGGAAAATGCTCAGCTAACAAAATTACCAAAGTGGTAATTTGAGATTACATTTTTTAATAAAAAAGTTCTTTAATATTAAGGAATTCATGGATGAATACAATAAAATATGACCTTACCAACTTCCCAATTCCTCCCTCCAACTCCTCTTTGATCCCTCCTGCAATATGTCTCCTACATATTTGATGTCTCTTTTGGTGATATTTTTGATAGCTTACTAAGTCCAGTTAGGGATGCTCAAATGTACATTTGTTTAGCATGGGAAGCCAAACCTCTTGGTCCTATGGAGGCTTAATGACCCAGAATAGGGGAATGCTAGACCATTGATACAGGAGTGGGTGGCGGGTGAGGAGCACCCTCACAGCGGCAGGTGGAGGAAGGAGGGCATAGGGAGCTTGTGGAGGGGAAACTGGGAAGGGGGATAACATTTGAAATGTATATAAATAAAATAACCAATTAAAAAAAAAAAAAGAATGATTCACTCACATTTAGAAGACATCTACTGCCAATAACACCGAAGGGGCAGGGCCTGGAGATAATCTACCAACCACGCATGGATTTTCACTAGCTTTAACTTGTGCAGTTCTTATTTAGGTGACCATAGGTTCTGTGAATTCATTATTGTAATAGTCTTGTATCTAAATGACAGTGTTTCACATAACTCCTCCTCATCCTCCAGCTTTTACATGTTTCCCAGCCTCTCTTTCATGATATTTCCTGAGTCTTGATGGTAAGGGTATTAATATTTAAGGCTAAGCATTGAGTATTTTGAATATGTATGTCTATCTCTTTCCATTTGACTGTTTTCCACTTCAAAGTTTCTTCTTTCATCAATTCTGAGCACAGTCCAGATCTATAGGTATAATCATAAACATTTAAATATAAATTTGACAGCTTGATTATTTTCCAAAATAACAATAGTACATTCTACTCCAGGGCATAGGACTTACCCAGCCATAGATGTTTGACTAGGATTGAGGGTCAAGGTGTACAAAATAAGACATTGTGCACAGCTCAGTCCTAAATCAGACACTGATGTCACAACCCCTCCTCCCAAGCCTCAGAGATAAAGGGAGCAGAAATAATGGATGAGCCAGAGAAGATGGATGACTATAAGGAAATAGTATTTTCTAGATGCAGCAAGGCAATATGGCATTACAACCTATATTGGTGGTGGCAGCATGCATAATTTCCCTGTGGAAAAAGTTAAGATATGCACTGATACATGATTATAATAGCAACAAATCATTAGGTATCAGTTTAATACTATGCCTATTTAGAAGAGTGATAACAATAGGTTCTCCCTTGGAGCCCTGTGACGGCCTGGGCACAAGTTTTTGCCCTGACACCAGTTCCAGGAATAGGAATTATATTACGGAGTTGGCTTTAAATCCAATTAGAAAGTAGTTAATCTTTCTTATGATATTTATGCCACTATTGAATAAGTGGGTGTATTCTGCAAGTCTGGTTACTATTGTAGCCTGCAGTGTACATAGCTGGATTAAATTGATGGGTACATTTCTCCTATATCATGCATAACACCTTTTAGGGCAATTAAATCTAGCTTTTCATATACCCTCAATTTTTGTGAATCCACAGTACTCCAACTTCTCTATCTCTCTTCTTCATCCTCATCTAGCACCTTTGTCCTTAGAATTCTACACCTTCCTTCACAACAAAAATGTTCTTATCCACATAGTATTTTTTTAAGTTGGGTTATGAAATAAAAGACTTCCATGTAGATTTTTTTTAATGTTTTGTGTTGAAGAATAATCATCGGTTAAATTTTTAGATTATATGAGATTTCTATGCGTGGGATACTGGAGACATTATGGACAGTATCCTGAATCCATACCCTGTTCTATTTCTGTGCATATCCTTGAGAATAACTCTAGCAGTTTGAAGATAACTGTCTTGGCTTTGAATACCAGCTTCTTCAAACCACTGAGTAACCTTACTGTGCATGTGATATTTCTAGATTGTATCTTCACATCTTCTTTCTAGCAATAGCATCTGGAACTGCCTACAATGTTGGTGTCTACATGTATCATGATATTACTATAACCCTTATCAAACAGCTAAATTGAAAATATATGGATGAATTACTGATAACAGCAAAAACATAGAGTGACTTTGAAACATTAAGTGAGTTAGTGGGCAGCATCAGGAGACAATAATAGTGTTATAATGGAAAGTATTCAGTTTAAGTTGTGAGGCATATTATACATTTCAGAGTATTGTCTCTTAGGGAACCATCTTACAAATTAAGGAATTAACTTCATAACTCTTCTAAAGCTCTCCCAACTGAGCTATCTCAGCACCTCAAGTCTATAATTTTTTTTTTTTTTTTTTTTGGTTTTCAAGACAGGATTTCTCTGTGTAGCTCTGGCTATCCTAGAACTCAGTTTGTAGACCAGGCTGGCCTCGAACTCAGAAATCCACCTGCCTCTGCCTCCCGAGTGCTGGAAGGCGTGTGCCACCATACCTGGCTCAAGTCTATAATTCTTAAAAAGTAAAAACTCAAGTGCTATTTGAAGTATGTTTTTATATATAAATTAATTGAGGATAATAAAAATATCATGATAAATGAATTATTGAAGTTGACCTATGAATGCATCCACAGCAAAGAAGAAAGCACTATTCTTCCTTCCATAGGCAGGTAATTATCCAGAGAGCAAACCAAATTCAATTATATTGTGAGATTCTATATTACTTCTTTCTTACAGAAACAAATTCTGTCAATAATGAATAATGTCCATGTTGACTGATTTAAGACCTTTTCATAAAGGCTTGCTGACAGGAGCCTGGTATGGCTGTCCCTGGAGAGGTTCTACCAACACCTATCTAAAACAGATGCAGATACTCATAGCCAACCATCCGACTGAGCCAGGGGACCCAATGGAAGAGCTAGCAGGAGGTCTGAAGGAGTTGAACGGGACTGAAACACCATAGGAAGAACAGTATTAACTAATTTGGCCACCCAGAGCTTCCAGGGACTAAACCACCAACTAAAGAGTACACATCAAGTGATCTATTATTCCAGCTATATTTGTAGCAGAGGATGGCCTTACTTAGCCTCAATGGGAGAGGAGACCCTTGGTACTGTAGAGACTTGATGCTCCAGTGTAGGGGGGTGCTAGAGGGGTGAGGCAGGTGTGGGTGGAGGAGCACCCTTATACAGGAAAGGTGGAGGGAGGAGGGGGGGATGAGATGTGTGGTTGGTGGAAGGGAAACCAGGATGGAAAATGTCATTTGAAATGTAAACAAATAAAAGGATTAATAAAAATAAAATAAAATAAAATAAAATAAAATAAAACCTTTTCATAGCCCACTCATTATTTCACTCCACATCTCTCTCCTAAAAAGTATATAGCATACTTCAAAAAGCAAAGGCTACAATAATGAATCCCATGTGAGCTTCTGGGTCTCACATGCTAGTGGTTTTTCCCCAATGCATATTTTTGTTTGTCAAAACACCCATCCACAGCATTGTAAACCATCATTAGTGTGTGTGTGTGTGTGTGTGTGTGTGTGTGTGTGTGTGTGTGTGTGTGTATGTACATGTGAGGTTGTGCTAATGTATGTCTGTATACCATGTTTGCACAGTGCCTTTGAAGGTCAGAAGAAGTCGACAGAACCCTTGTTACTAGAGTTAACAGATGGTGGTTAACCAACATGGGGATGCTGAAATTAAATCTGGGTCCTCTGGGAGAGTAATATCAAGTTCTCTTAGATGCTAAGTTAGCTCTCTCGCACAGTAATCTTTGTAAAAAATGAACTAGGTGAAGCAAAAATAATGAATTTATTTGAAGACTATTGTTCTTTTCCTTGTCCTTTGTCTCTTCTGGTATATTATGCAATGGATTCAGGAATATTCATCTTGAGGCTCTGCCTTTTTATCAGTGTTCACACTCAAGCAGCAATGAATTTCATTTGTGGAACCTGTTAAGGGTTCATTTCTTTTTTGTATAATTTTATTTTCTCATTGTTATGTATAATTTAAAATAATTCTTTTTAAAGTTTGCTAAAATTTATTAGTTTAAATCTACTAAATATATCAATTACAAAAACATTAAAACATATTGCATTCATGAAAAATACATTTATTATTTTTAATTGAAAATAATTTTTATATAGTATATTCTGATCATGATTACTTTTTCTCCAACTCTTCCCAGATCCTCTTATCCTCCCAATCTACTTAGATCCAAACCTTTTAATGTGCTATTTTTTAAAGATTTATTTTATTTATTATATCTAAGTATATTGTAGCTCTCTTCAGACACCAGAAGAGGGAATCAGGTGTTGTTACAGATGGTTGTGAGCCACCATGTGGTTGCTGGGATTTGAACTCAAAACCTCTGAAAGAGCAATCAGTGCTCTTAACTGCTGTGCCATCTCTCCAGCCCCCAATGTGCTATTTTTATTGGAAATATTTTTATTGTCGTATTTCTGAAATATAAGATTTATTTTTATATAATTATTTTCTTCTGCTGTCTAAGTTAGAGAGTCATTTTAAGACAAATACATATTTAATATTACATACTAGGCAATATACCATGTGCTTCATATTCCAGACAGCTTTCTTCCTTCCAGAATGCTTATAGGCAAGGTTCCTTTTATTCCTTTGACTTCATAATGAAGGTCATGGATGTGTAATGGATGAACGTTTGAAGAGGCCCAGCGTTCCTTACTGTTAGAACTAAAATGAAACTCAGGTATTTTATGCAAATACTTTTGTTTCTTTATTACAGTATACTTTTATTTTTCATGTTAAAAGGAATCTATCCAAGTAATCAGTCATGTCTGAGATGGCTTAACAGAGGATTAAGATTATGATGTAAGTTTTAAAAATAAAATTCCAGTCATAGACATTTTAAATAGGTGACATTTTCTGTGATGTCAGTTTATTAAACATGGCAATTGAATAAGTATGTCTGCAACAGCGTTCATCTATTTGATTCCTATAAATAGTCTAGCCTGAGTACTTTTGTCACATTGCTATACTGGGGTGCAAGAGACTTCATTGGATCAAATGAGTACAACTTTGCTTTAAGAAGCTTCAGTGATCTGAGACAGGAAAGCAAAACTAAAGTTCAAAAATTATTGTGGATTCTAAATTATAGTCTAAGGTACTCTATGTTATCAAGATAAATACTTGAAGATACTGATTTAAAGTAAATGTTTATAGAACTTCCTCATATTATAAATTGTATATGACATATATGTATATGTATATGTATATGTATATGTATATGTATATGTATATGATCACGAGTCAAAGAAAAATCAAACCCATAACTGTTAATTGAGAATCAGTTGAGAGAAGTGCGCCAGGTGCAAGCAAGCAACTCTGTTTAGAAGTAAGCATGCCTGGCACTCGGGGTTTGTCTCCAGTCCCTGGCTATGGGGTAATAAGACTATATCAGAGTAGTCAATATTTTCAGCTCTTTCAGATTCCAGTCTACTTGTAAATTCCACATTTTCCCCTTTGCTACAGTCATGGCATACATATTGTTTGTTCAAGTAAATATATGTAGAAAAATGAGCCAATCATTTGTCCAAGAACATACTTCTGAAGTAAGTGAAAGTCACTTCATGCAAATTCATCCAACCCAGTGAGAGGGTCTTTTCCTTAGAGGACAGTTTCATTAGAACACACAAGGGTGGGTCATTTTTTTTATAGCCTCAAAGAAGAGTTTGTATGATTATATAATATAGTAATTTTTGCAGGTGGATTTTATTTTATAAATAAACGACTTTCACTGGGGTCAGAGAGTTGTGTGTTAGCATGGAAGTATGTCATTCATTTGGCAAACTGTCAATGTCTATGACAATTCTTGACTTACTATTAAGACAGCTGCTTCTTGTTAATTTGCATCATTTCTGTGATTATTACCTTATTATTTTTTTTAAACAAGAAGTTCCCAAACAGGAATGTAAGGACTTGATGAGCAGACCCTCATCCTTTTAAATCTCCTTATGTATTTCTGCCTGGTTTTAACATTGTACAATTAATATAAAAATCATCTTTCCTTTATCATTAGTCAGGATCTGTTGCCCTAGTTTTGAAGTTGGTCTCTTGAGATAACGGACATAATTGAAACTCCTGTTAAGTTTTTCCATTTTAATGAAAGTATTAAGTGGCTTGTGGAGCTGCACAGTAAATTTGCAACCCTGGTCTCAGAGGGCTGGCTGCTTTTCATTCTGCTGTCGATTCTTTTCTTCTTCGCATTTATATAGTTTATGAAAATGGTTTCAATGACTTGACTCTGTTCTCAGATCATTGATTTGTAGAACAAAGTAAGTTTTTATTTTACTTTCATAGTTTTCTCTTTATAATTAAAAGTAAAAGGGCATGATAGAGAACTGAAAACAAAAATGACCTGATTAATTCTGTGGATTTGGTTCTCTGAACTATAGATTGAATAGAACAATATAGGATGATACGCATGGTTCTACAAATACTTGGTTTTTGTTTTTAAATTCTACTCATTAGTTTGAGAACTGCAATTAAAGCTGAAAGTAGTTTTAGAGGATTTTGTGGAGAAAAAATGACTAGAAAAGAAAATAGTATAATAGTATTTACTATTAAGTACATGTGTTTATAACACAAAATTTGTTTCACTGAGAACATTTTCTTCACTTATAAATTATAAAGTCTTTTCCTAGGCCTTTTGACATTTGACTTTTGTCAAGTTATTTTAACACTTTTGTGCCTATATGTTAATCATTATCATAGGTAAAAATAGATAAGATTGCACAATAAAAGGGTACAATACTACCGAATCTTTGGAGAAAGAATTCACTTATGCTTTTTAGTCTTTGTGTGTCTGTTTTATAACATGAAAGTTAATAGAATGAAGAATCTAAGAAGATGTAGCTATTTGTGGTAGCTAAGGAAACACAGGATGCAGTTCTGGAGGAAGAAAAATATCATAAAACCTACCAGCATATTCATTTTTGTATCTCTCACTAATATAATTATTCACATGCTGTCTTTCTTTAACCTATAAGACCTAGTAGATGCACCCCATGCTGCTACAGGGGCATGGTTAGTATTCACAGTGTCTTTTTTGGGTCAATACCTGCATCACTGCCCTCTTTTCACAAAGGAAGAACAAATCTAGATTAATTAGTTTGCGAAGGGTCACATGAGAATTTTGAGTCTGAATTTGATTTTGTATTTTATAGGCTCTATATTTGCAAATTTCTTCAGAATATAAACCACAGATGCAACTTTATTCTGACTTGAGAAGAAATTACCCTGAAATTAACTCCTTAGAAGGAATCACTACATATACATTGTGTGGGGGGATGAGGTTTTATATGCAAGAAAGTAAATTAAATTTCAGTGTCTGGGTGCTCTCTAAAATCAATGGGAGTGGTCTTTTAATTTGTATGTGATAATACATTAAAATATTTTCACAAACCTAATAATGAAATATTAGTACCTAATCAAGAAGTCAACTGATAAAGATTAATCTCCTTTTCTTGTCTCATGTTCTCTTAGTCAGGGTTTCTATTCCTGAACAAAACATCATGACAGAGAAAAAAGTTGGAGAGGAAAGGTTTTATTCAGCTTACACTTCCACACAGCTGTTCATCACCAAAGGAAGTCAGGACTGGAATTCAAGCAGGTCAGGAAGCAGGAGCTGATGCAGAGGCCCCGGAGGGATGTTTCTTACTGGGTTGCTTCCCCTGGCTTGCTCAGCTTGTTTTCTTATAGAACCCAAGACTACCAGCCTAGAGATGGTACCACCCGTAAGGGGCGCTCCCTGCTTGATCACTTGAGAAAATGCCTTACAGCTGGGTCTCATGGAGGCATTTCCTCAAGGGAGGCTCCTTTCTCTGTAATAATCCAGCTTGTGCCAAGTTGACACAAAACCAGCCAATACAATCAATATGTTAAATTTTTATTGAAAACCTTTTGACTTCTCATGTTATTAACTATAAAAATGCCTGAAATGTAATATATGCTCAAGTAACACCAAGAAAAGAAAACAAAAATTAAAAACCATGATTAGTAACATGCTATTGTTTAATAAATTTCCTAGGATAATCTGCACTAAAACTTTTTATTGTCTCCTTGACATTAGCTTATTGATTAGCTTATTTCTAAAATTTTATTAAACTATTAATGCAAATTGATTGCTCTGGATAGTGTATTTTCCTGTCAAGAGGGCATAGCCAGCAGGTATTCTGGGGCTTTTATAATCTTTTGACACATTTTCTACAAGTTTCCCTGATCTCTAAGCTTAGGAGTTAGATTTTACATGTATCAGTTGAGGTTCAGTATTCTAGTTTCCCATTGTTCACTCAGGTGTTAATCTCTGTTATAGCCTCCATCCATCTAATGAGGGAGGAGAGCTACACTTATCTGTGTGTGTATGAAGATAGGTATTTGGAAATCAGTTATAAATTATATTAATTTAGGAATCTGGCAGTAGTAGGTTTATCATACTTGTCCAGCCAGTATTATGCTTCATTGGCTTTGCAGCTGGCTAAGACTGCTGATAGCTATTCTGCTCTTGCAGCTTGCTCCTTCTCTTACCATGAGAACTAGTCCTTAGGGACAAGGCTTCAAGGTATGTTCCAAATGCACTCCTCAAAGAATGACATTTAAAATATTTGGTTTCTTCATTGATAAGGCCTTGCAATCGAATCCTGAAAAGTAAACTAGCATAAGAAAAGCACTAGCTATTATGCCAATGTGAACAGCAGGAATTCCACATGGTTCCACCTCTAGGTGAAAATGTAGAAGAGGTCAATGGTTGCTGAGAAACAGAGACTCATTTCCCTCTAGGGACAAATGAACGCCTGCATAGTTATTTGGCAAATGATAGTCTCTGGCCACATGCTCATAAAACCAAAGCTAAATGGATTCCATAGGCTGTAGATATGTAGATACGTTGATATGTAGATATATGTGTGTATTGGTGTATACATATATATTTAATGTGTACATGTTACAGTAGTAATTAACTAAATAAGTGATTATTAATTTGCAAGTAGAAGGGAGGAATTGAATGGTGAAGAGTTAGGCCTGACGGAGATGAGATGTGGTACTTGTTTATGAAATCCTCACAATAAACAATATATAACTATCATTTAAGAATTAATGTTTAATACTAAAATAGCCTTAGGACAAAAAAAAACTAGACAATGATGCCTAACATTAACTATTCTTGTAAAATAAAAGAACCTTAAGGAACTGGACAGTGGTGGCACATACCTTTAATCTCAGTACTGAGGAGGCAGAGGCAGACAGATCTGGTCAGCCTGGTCTGTAAAGTGAGTTCCAGGACAGTCAGGACTGCGGAGAGAAAAACCAAACCCAACCAAAACAAAACAAAAAGAACCTCAAGGGATTGGTATGTCTTCCACACAAAGTCAAGCAGAAGGAACACAAGTGTAGGGCCATCAACACACACTACATTTAATGATACCTTGGTCCTAGATTTGCACTAGATTCAGCACTGTGGTAAAGAAATTATAGCGTATACACATTCTAGTCTAAAGAACTTCATTACAGCATAAAAATCCTACACAGACCTATGTTTCATATCTGAGAAGCTCTAACCATGATATCATCTTACTAATGATATGAAAAGAAAAATATGTCATAGCATAAATGTTGTAGAGGGGTGTGTTCTAAACTGTGTAGAATATAAAATTTTCACCATGCTTTTGCATCTGAAGTAAGATAGTTTAGAAAAATATTAAAGAATTAAGTTGGCTGCTTGTAGTTATTTATTTTTGAGTTCACTAATTATTTTGATTGTTTTTTAATGTCTAAGAGATCACAGAAGCTGAAAAGGCAAAAAAAAAAAAACAAGAGGAAAGGGAGTAACTTGAGGAGAGAGTGATATGTGAATTATTTTTTGGAATGACTTACAGGTTGCAGTCAAGATATGTAACAATGGCTGGCTGTGAACAGAAAACCCAGGAATCTTGTAGTTCTTCATTCCAGGCTGTGTGTCTCAGCTGGTTTTCAGTAGATGCTAGAATCTCAAAGAGATCCTGGATCCAATGCCAGGAAAGGAAGGTATGTGCTAACAAGATGAGAGCAAGTAGACAAAGAGCAAAAGCTTCCTTCTTCTGTATCCTTATAAGCCTTCCAGCAGTGGCACAGATTAAAAATGTGTCTTCTGTCTCAAGGTCTCCCAGGTGTAGCCCTCATTGCTGGAGTTTATTTTCTTCCAGATATAGTCAAGTTGACCACCACCAATAGCCATCATAACACCTTGTGCCTGTTGATAGTTCTTAGTTTATAAACAATATGATCAATATTCCTTTTCTCCAACTTGTTTTTACATGCTTTCTTATTCTGGGTATATTTTTTAAAAATCTTTCTTGGTAACTGTATACATATGCCTTGCCCAAACCTTTATATCTCTCTCTATCACTTCACCTTCAACATTCAGTTAACATTACTCCACTTTCTACTTCTATGACATAAATGTTTTGGATTGGACACATAAATGATACTATGACATATAAAGCAAAGTAAGACAGTGGCTTATTTTACTTCACATAGTGGACTCCAAGTTGATCTATGTTATCAGAGATGACATGATTTTGCTTTTCTGATGGGTGATTAATAATTTCTAATGCATATTACATGTACATATCTATTTGTACACTGGTGATCAATTTGGTTTGTGTTGTTTGTTTGCTTCTTTCTTTTCTGCCTTTGCCAGAGTGAGGGATGCTGTAGTAGGCAAGGAAACAGAAATACCTTCACGATGTATTCATGTTACTTTACTACTTTCAAGCTTTGAGATACTTCCATGCTGTTCTTCGCAATCTCTCTGCTCCCTTAGTCTCTTACACAGTGAGTGAAGGGGATCCCTTTCGTAACTATCCTACAAATACTGACTACTTTATTTTGTACTTTAAGGGTTTATTTCTATTTTTTACTCACATCATGGGGCCATCCAAAGCACTTTTCATATCTCTTTACAGGGTCTTGTATTCCAAGCACATTGGTGTTTGTGCTGCTGAGAATAGGATTAAAATTCTATATCCTTATCTTTTTTTTTTTTCATAGTGTTTCCTATCTGATTATTTTGCCCATGTGCCCTTAGATTTTGTTCAGTTGCTTTGGTAAAGACTCAGCATAGTTATTTTAATTTTCTAGATAAGATTTCAAAAGGAAAAACATCTGTGAGTATTGCATTATAGCTTGCTTTGCTCTGAGCTTGTCTTTTCTGTCTCACTTTCTTTTACCATTCCTTGTGAATTCCTTTTTTCTGATGCTAGGAAACTAACCCAAGGCCTTGTTTTGCACCTGTTATAGAAGAGACCTGCCATTAAAACTCCCAAGACTCTTGAAGTTCTTTGTTTTACCCTGTGCATGCTGTGATACTAATCATAAGTTTGCCTTTGCTTTGAGGTTTTATGCTTATTACTTGCAGGTTACATTGTTATTTACAGTATGCCATTGCTGTACTTGTCTCAGATTAGCATTTCTTCTAGTTGCAGTTTATTTAAATACTAACCTAAAATTCTTTTTAGTATCCTTACTTTTATTTACTTAACTCTCATTTAGTTTTTCAAGACACTAATTCATTCTCAACTAAGGTCTGAGACATGTAATTCTTTCTGCTGTTTTCTTTATACTGGACGGGAACAATGGAACATGAAAGTCAGTTACAGGAAGACGGAAACACAAGAAATGACATGGTTTCCTCTGGTGGGGTCAGATTTTTAGGGAACCGAAGCTGTAGCCTTTTTATACTTCAGCTTAGAATAACATGCTCACTCCCGAGAATTAACTTGCTTCTTTCCTTCCTTGGACACATTCAAGTGTTATATTTAAACTGCTTAACTTTGTTGATTTTCTCTGTTTCTATATGACCTCAGCCCTCTGACATGAATTTGTTTTGTTGATATGAGTGATGACTTCCAAGGTATATATACAATGAAGATTGAAAAACTGATCTTCAGGAATCAAATATTTGAAATGCACATGTATGGCAGCATTTGTATTAACTTTGTCTCTCATGTGAACACTTCATGTGCGCATTAAACGAGTCAGCTTTTCTGTAGGAGATTTGAATTGAAAACTAAATCTGTATTGGATATATGAAGTTTGTACTGTGTTAAATGTTCATACTCTTTACCAATGAACTACAAATGTAAGCGTTATTATGTCATATACCGGGAAGGTAATTGTATTATCCTGAAAACCTTTTCTTGCAAGGATAGAACTAAATTAAATTATTTTATTGCCTTTATATAAAAATTTAAAGTGCTACTTAAGATGGTTATGTATCACTTTAGTTTGCTATTTTTTGGAGGTGAGTGGGAAGAAATTGTAGCTACAAATATCAGTAGGAAGCAACTGGCATCAAACAGAACACTATGCAACGAGAGTCCATACTCAGTTCCATTACAGAAAGAATTACATGCTGTAGTTTGAGCCCTTTTTCAGTTTAAAATTTAACTGTTTTAGGGATACACACATGTGTCCATTTCTACACTGGGACCCTCATCTGGCCCAGATGTGTGCAGGCCCTGTGTATGCTACCATAGTCTTATGAGTTCATATATACATTGATAGTGCTGCATTTACTAGGCCTTGTTTTCTTAGTGTTCCTCATCCTTTAGAACCTTTCCATCTCTTCTTCAGCAGGGTTCCCTGAGTCATGAGAAATAAAAAGCAAACACTAAGCTTCTCCATCAAGATTCCCTGGGTATACAAACCATAGTTAAGGCCATGCTCCATGGGCGGGAGAAGATGGGCAGCACAGACCAAACTCCATGGCGAGTTTTTGGAGGTTCTTTGGAGGTTGGTTTGTTGCTGGTTGGCTTTTTGTTTCTTTGTTTGATTGATTGGTTGTTTTTTGTGTGTTAAAGATCCTTTGTGCATGTATTATCATTTGCAATTTTTTAAGGCAAACATTTAATTGGGGCTGGCTTACAGTTTCAGAGGTTCAGTACATTATCATCATGGTGGGAAGCATGGCAGTGTCCTGCCTGACAAGGTACTGGAAGAGCCAAGAATTCTACATCTTGAATTGAAGGCAGCCAAGAGGATACTCTCTTCTACAAGCAACCAGCAGGAGGCTCTAATCCATACTGAGCAGAGCTTGAGTTTTGGAGCTCAAACCCCACCTCCACAGTGAAGAACTTCCTTCAATTAGGCCACACCCACTCCCACAAGGCCATGACCCCTAATTGTGCCACTTTCCATAAACCAAGTACATTTTAAAACAATTTTTATTAGATATTTTCTTCATTTACATTTCAAATGCTATCCCAAAAGTCCCTTATACCCTCCCTGTGCCCCTGCTCTGTTCCCCAACCCACCTACTCCTTTATACTGGGTCATATAATTTTCATTTACATTTTCTTATATGATCTCTATTTGTGTTTCTTGTGCCTTTTCTTTAGCTCTTTTTTCTCTTTAATTGCTTGTTTTCTCCTATTCTTGTTTCTTTATTGTTTTTATCTAATTATATTTTATTATTATTTTTATTGGTTATTTATTTATTTGCATTTCAAATGTTATCCCCTTTCCTAGTTTCCCCTCTAAAAACCCCTATCCCTTCCCCCCTACTTCTATGAGGGTGCTCCCCCACCCACCCACCCACTCCTGCCTCCCTGCCCTACTATTCCCCTACACTGGTTCATAGAGCCTCCATAAGACCAAGGGGGTCCCTTCCATTGATGTCAGAGAAGGCCATCCTCTGCTACCTATGCAGGTGGAGGCATGGCTCCCTCCATGTGTACTCTTCCTTGGTGCCTGGTGGTTTAGTCTTTGGGAGCTTTGTTTTTATCCCAGTGAGAGGGAGAAACAAAAGACAAGGATTTAGGTTGGTGGGAGCAAATCTGAGAGGAGATAAAGAAGAGGAAGCCATAATTGAAATATACCATACTAACATATCTATTCTTAATTAAAATTTTGACTGTGGGATGTGGATATTCCAAAGTCATAGAGACACATAAGAATCACTCAGGTTTATGGTAATAGAGATGGCTCAACGGGCAAGAGCACCCGACTGCTCTTCCGAAGGTGATAAGTTCAAATCCCAGCATCCACATGGTGGCTCACAACCATCCGTAACGAGATCTGGCACCCTCTTCTGGAGTGTCTGAAGACAGCTACAGTGTACTTACATATAATAAATAAAATAAATCTTAAAAAAAAAGAAAATATTAAGCATCTTAATAACTATGCTAATTTATTTGTGAATTGAAGGCTGTTCCTGTTAAAATCACTTTAATATTTTATGGTTGTATAAATGTAAATATTACATTTAAACATCATTATCATGGTTGAATTCAATTATATTAAGATTTTTCAATAATAAGAAGTTTAAAGAAATATTAGCTTTGAGACCAATATCATTTTATATAGAGAAAAACAATTCAAAACTAAAAGGGAGCATTTGTGCAGCTCAATCCAAAGGATGGTCCCAACGACTGCGGCTGCCAGGGATCCATCCCACAATCAGTCACCAAACATAGACACCATATCATATGCCAGCAAGATGGTGCTGAAAGGGCCCGGATATAGCGGTCTCGGGGGAAAACATACCAATCCCTGGCAAACATGGAGGCGGAAGCTCACGGTCAGNTTTTTTTTTTCCTTGAGATGATTAAGATATCCTGTGTTCTTTAAAAAAAAAAAAAAACAGCTAATAACTTTAGTGCTAATTACAGTTTTCCTGAGGCACATAGTTGATTCTGAAATATAAAACATTTACTTCAAAGATAAATGGGTTTTAAAATATATTATTAAGAGAGCTTTGCCAATTACATTATATTTTTATTAAATTCTTTTGAAAAAAAAACATTTGTAGTATTTTTTCCTCTGTGACTAACCTAGGTATGTCTCAGTTAATATTAGTTTTAAAATTCATAATAATGTTAGACAGAACTTATAATTATCTTTTACATTAACTCAAATATATGGTATCTTATGAGAATTAATATCTTACACATTTTTAATTTTATTTTTATTACAACCAAATTGTCCATTGAAGATTTATAATGAATGCTTTTTATATACAATGTTTATATAACTCTAAACCCAGATTTAATAGTTTTCCTTTAAGTTTACTGATCAAGGTAGTGAAGCCTTTGTGGTTATTCTCATGAGGTGACTCTTACCTTAGTGTTCTAGAGTGTGCCTGTCTTTTTTTTTTTTTTATTTCTTTTTTACATTTCAAATGTTATCCCCTTTCATGATTTCCCTCCAAAAACCCTCTATCTCATTCCCCCCTTCCCCTGCTCATGAACCCACCCAGTCCTGCTACCTGGCCCTTTGTGTTCCTGTCTTATGGGGAAAAGATTTATTAGTCTTCTATTTCAAATTGTCTATCTTTTTGAGTTCTGTAATCTGAAGTTTATTCTTAGAAATATTCCATGGTTTTCCTGTATTTATTGATTTTCTATAATAAAAATAATAACAACATTGGAGCCAAGGTTCTGAAACAAACATGAGTGGTCAAAACACCAAAGTTTGTGGCTTCAAGTTTGTAACATTTATGTAACATAGTGAGTAAAATAATTGTTATAAATGGTCTTTAATATTTTTAACATATATAATACATGTTAGCTGTAATTTTCATGGAGATTCACATTCCTTTATTTTAACAACACTGCTGCTCATTATTTAATGCATTTAAACAGTTAATACTTTTTTGTTTTGTTTTAAGAACAGTTCATACACAATTGTCATATAAATTCCCATATACTGGTCAGAAATAGAAAGCATTCTTACCTATATAAGAAAATATTCAGCTTGTTAACTAAATCTTTCATGTGGTTAGTAGTAATGATTGTGATCATTATATAATGATGAATGTAATGTGAAATAAGACAACAATTTTGTAGTCAATTGAGCTCAACAAACAAAATGTACTGACAATGTTTCATGTACTTCAATCTCTTACAACATTGAGGCACCCCACAGTGCCTCAGTCTAAAGTCTAGTGTGATTAGGGAAAGATTGATAACTGAATATAGTAATAATAAATTGGATATTATAAATGACAGCCAAAATATGAGCAGTATATGTGAACAGGGTGAGAAAATATTTTGCAAAGAAAGTCAAGAAAGCATTTCTACAAATTCCTGTAGAATATTTTATCTGGAGATCAGTGTGTTCTAGACCTAAATCACAGCATATGCAGAGGACAGACATAATGCTTGATATAAGACAGGGGCATTGCTGTTGACATACTCTCTCACCTATTAAAATTATCTGACTATATAGTCTTATTACAAGTTTTACTTTGTTCCATTTTTTGAGATTAAATCAACATAGAGTGTGATGCAAGGCATAGAGCTTAGGGAGTTTACCAGCAGAAGAAAGAGTATTTACAAGAGGCAAGCAGTCAGATTCTGCTGTAGTTAAACAAAGGCTGGACCAATTTTTCTGGAAGAAATGCCATGATGCTTTCTCTTGGCATGAGGCACTATCTAGCAGCCATCATCAGATACAATAGTGCTTACAGAGCTAGTCATGTTGGCAGCAGTTATGTTGGTGCTGACTTTCTTGTTGGCAGAAAGCTTTGCTGGAAAACTGTCCCTGTATGAGGAATTGTCAGGCCAGTTTGTTTTTCTCTTATGATTCCCACAAATTTTAGCTACATGCCAGTGCTACACTTGCTAGATAGGTGAGAATTCTGGAGTTAGAAGTTCACATTATAAGAACTTGGAGTAGGTACCCAAACCAGGTTTTTCTCACCTCCCAGTTCAAGCTATTTTTAAGTGGAAGTGTCAATCACTGTGATTAATCATAGGGTAACATCATGGTGTTTGAAATTTAAAACTGAAAGTGTAATTGAAATTCATGTTTTAAAGATGACTATACTTGACGTGTGAAAAAGACACATCTGCACCTCCAGTTAGCAAAATGAGCACATCAATACCATTTTTCTTCCAAGTTTGTTCAAATAAACAAATGACTAAATGTGTAGAAGAATAATATGAAAAATGTTGAATGATGTAAAAATGTACATAATCCATGTAGACATTAAGTAGCACCTATTATGTGTGATTCACTGTTTCATGCTGGACTAAAATTAAAATCATTTTAAGACTATCATTCGAACAACATAAAAAGGACAATTCAACACCCACCTCTAAAATCTTTGCAAGAGTAAAGAGCCACTAGATATGTCACATCAAGTTTCATGAATGAAATGGTAACCTAAAGCTTTTAACCTTTTCTAACTCAGCCTCTTAGGAACAGACCTTCTTCAAGTCCACATCCCTACTTAGAATAGGATTCTTTGTAGACAATACAGAAGTCCATCCCGTGGGGATTCACTACAAGGCTTGTGACACAAGCTTATATAGATGTTGAAGAGAAAGAGGAGAGAGAGAGAGAGAGAGAGAGAGAGAGAGGGAGAGAGAGCGCTATTGGAGTATTGAGATGTCTTTTTAGACATAAGAACAATAGGACTACATGAAAGTGAATAGATCTGGGTAATATCATGGATAGAACTGGCAAGAATGAGAAATAAAATTTGCTCAAGAATGAGCATGGTATTTAGCATGGTTCTACTGACATTTAAGAGAGTGGAGAATTATTATAGAGATAATAAAAACAGCACATGAAATGTATTAGCAGGTAAGAAGGTTATCTACAAGGTTTGGTTACCTGTCTTAAGAACATGATATGTTTTTGTAAAGACAAGAATTTAATCATATATTTAATAAAGAATGTCTTTACTGAGGTGATCACTATGAACCAGCTCTATACTACACAAAATTCTTACTGTGGTTGACATCATAAGATAGTAGCATATAAATCATGGATAGTTAATATAATGCTGTATGGATGGTTATTATCATACAAGGACAGGGAATGTGCAGTGATTAAGTTACAGTCCTGATTCTGAAAAAACCTCAGAGTAACAATGCTTAGTGAGAAAATGTGAATATATTCAAGGAAATAAAAATGTAGGAAATAGAAGAGGAATCATGTCAGAGAGATGAAGGAATATATCTGAAGATTAGCAACTGCTCCAGTGCAGCTACGCATTTATCCCTTAAGGCAGATGAGGTGAGTGACTTGACTGCAGGAGGCTATGAAGTGCAGACACAGACTGGGGATCGAGGCAGAGTATGATCCTCTCCTTGGTAACATTTACCCATTTCTATAGCCACCACCATAAGGCTCATCTTGAAGTCAAGCTGTTAACAAGAGACAGGGTGTCTAGGCTGAAAGCAGTTTTAAGATACTGATAGTCGGCAGTGTTTTCTTTCTCTATTTTTTGTTGTATTCTGTTACCTTTTATGCAGATATGATGACCATTATATTACACAGGTGGACAAGATACTGATCTTGACAGAGAAAATGGGCAGGATTCCAAGAACCCGGATGTCTGGCCACATTTGAATACAGTATGTGAGAGAGAATCAAATCAGTTCCTTAAAACCCAGGCCATTTTTGTATCAGCACTCTCAGCATAATTCATTGCCATTATTGCAGGGATTTTGGTCTCATTTGCCATGGATGCTAAGGTTCTTTGAATCTGTATCATCATCTACAGAGAACTTGTATAAGATACAAAATAGAAAAGAAATACTGAAGGTTCCCAGACCATGAAACTACCGCTTGCCACCCTGTCTGTGTAGGTAAATCGGTTAGAGTCTCCCAAATCTAGGACAAATGTAATTGTCTCTTTGAAAGTGTCCGTAGTGGAGCAGCCTTTCCCTCCAGCACTCAGAGCTGATCGTTCACTTTGTCATGTTCTTTCCTTCTCTGCTGCTTATTTAATTTCGTCTCATGTTATATTTAGCTAACTGCATGCACCACTTTCTGAATACATGGAGTCCTTCTGGCACAGCTTGCTGTCATCATCTTGGAGAACAATGCAAGCTGGGCAAGGCCCTCATAGTTTTCATGCAGGGCAGATTCCTAAGCCTCCCTAGGAGATCTTCAGAAACTCGCCATGCTGGCAGTACCCTTGTCTGCTGTCTTTACAGATGCTCATCCCACTTTACTTCTTCCAGAAGTCAGGATGGACAAAAACTACCCTCTAAACTCAGGACATATTTCTAGAAAAATGCCATGGGTATAGCCACTGCAAAAATCATTAAAGACAGGACCTCTAGCCTACCTCTAGCACATTGACTTTTGGTGAATTGTATTAGAAATATAAGTAATCTAGAGTTCCGCTTAGGAAACCTATATGACAGCACATACATATATAACCTGTCTACCACCTAACATCTCTCTGACAGTGACAAAAATAAGAGGAAGAGGACACATGAAATATTCAAGTGCCCAAAATAACTGAGAAGAAAACTACCAAAACTGCTGATTCAGTAACTAAATTGAGATGTCAAGAAGCAGGCAAACAGAAGCTGAAGGCAGCTGCTTCTGGGACAGTGCCCTTTACTTCCCCTCTGATTCCTAGCTATGGTGTCTAATTATATCGCATAGCTGTGTCTGACAGGTAGTTAGGACTAAGTGACCTACCTACAGTGAGTAAACTTCAGAACAATCCTGGAAAAATGTTCATTCACTCTTAAAACAGTGAACACATCCTCGTAATTATATTATTTTATATATGTACATATACTATTTTCCCAATTAAATTTGAATGAATTGTTCAGTTTAAATAGGGACCCAGGAATTTTTCTTTTCTTTTTTTTATGTCAGGAAAAATATGATTGAAAACTCAAAGATGAATACTCATAGTTATAGTCATCAAATATTTTACAAACACAAAAACTACAGAAAAAAAGCAGCATCTAAACAAATGGTGCTGGGAAAACTAACTGTCCAGATGTAGAAGAACGAAATTAGACCCTGCAAAAAGAAAAAAGAAAAAAGAAAAAAGGCCCAATAGCTCACACCTCAACTCGAGAGCCAAAACGCTAATACTTCTAGAAGAATACCGAGGAAGATTCAGGTGTAGAAAGGGACTTTCTGGATAGTACTCCATTTGCCAATGAAATCAGGTCAACAGTTGACAGATGGAACAGTAGAAAATGAAAATGCTTCTGTACAGCTAAGAAATCAACTGAGGAAGGAGAAATCCAAAGTCTATCTTTGCCAGAGAATTACAGAAAAAGAAGAGTCAAGGAAATAGTTGACTCAGTTAAAGGTGGCTAGAGGGGAGCCAGGCAGTGGTGGTGCATGCCTTTAATCCCAGGACCTGGGAGGCAGAGGCAGGTGGATTTCTGAGTTTGAGGCTAGCCTGGTTTCCAGAGTGAGTTCCAGGACAGCCAAGGCTACACACCGAAACCCTATTTCAGGAAAAAACAAAACAAAACAAAACAAAACAAAACAAAACAAATGAACAAACAAAAAGTAGCTAGGGATCTAAACAGAGAGTTCCCAACAAAAGAAATAAATATGGACAATAGATCCACTCAACAGTGTTCGTAATCCTTACCAGTTAGGGAAATAACAAATTATATCAACTCTTAGATACTATCTCAGTCCCATTAGAATACCTAATATCAACCTAACAACTGACAACAAATTCTACCAAGGACATGGGGAAAAGGACATTCATTCACTGCCAATGGGTACACAAATCGTGATGCACTCAGGAAATCTGTGAAGTATCTTAGAAAATAATAAATCTAAAACATCAGCATCTAGCTGTTCTATTTCTAGGCATAAGTAAAGACTCAACATCCTACTCCACAGATCCATTCTCAGCCAGGTTAATTACCACTTTGTTTACAATAATGAGCACATAGAAATAACCTAAGCTTTCTTCAAAGAAGGTACTTCTTTCAATTTAGGAAAGCAAGAAGAAAGTGGTTTTCTGACTCAGTGATGTAATAGTCTATTGTAAATCTGGAATCCTCACTCAGGTTATATTAAGTCATAGTCACAGTAATTGACAAAGGAACATCAAACAACACTTACTTTTAACCAGTAATTTTATCTACTTGAATTATATCATCCAGAAAACATTTATAAAGTGTATAATAAGTTTTGCTGACACAAGGAGCTATTTTATGAGTTGAATCAGAGAGAAAGAGAGAGAGAGAGAGAGAGAGAGAGAGAGAGAGAGAGAGAGAGATATTGTAGATAAGTTGTATAAATCTAATACTATACCCAACAAGGTAAACTCATATTTGTTATATCCGACTCCATGTTTTAGACATGATTACATAACTTCTGGTATAGTGTAATGCTTACAACATGACATATTTCCTATTGATTTGCTTCTGGCATGAATGGCCTATAGAATGCTAGGATATGAAATATGTACATATTTTCTTTCCTCATTCTTGTTCTATATATTCTTTCCCTAATTTATTGTTCTTTCGTGGTGGTTTTCATCTCTTGGTCACAGACTTACTTACATTTTGGGGATGTTAAGATTGCATGGTGAATATGCAAATCATTTTCATACCTGTCCAGAATCACTTGGAACTGCTTATATATTTATGGCTATTTTATAAAGGAATTTGTACATAAGCACATTACAAGGGAAAGCATTATATGCTCAATATTTATCCAAGACATGTTTTGATTAATGTCTACTTTTCTGTTTATTCTTCAGTGATCTTTCCTTTCAGGTTTTGTTATATCTAAGATATTGAAAATCTGCAGTTGTAGGCATTTAGTGAAAATGATGGGTATATAAGATCATGGGTGGATGGGTATTAGAAAAATAGTCACTTGGCTTGTGTGAAGGCATTCTCTCTTATATCACTCCTTCTACTGTCTCCCTAGGATGTCAGATGAGATAATGAAAACTCTTAAGACCAACAGTGGTCAGATCCATAACTGTATGGGAGTTTGTTTGGGTTCAATAGCAGCTAATATTAAATGCAATGATCTCAAATATTTATTCACAGTAATATGCTCCATTTAGTCTGCACTGGGAATTTTGGCTCCTACTTAATAATGGTTCTCTGCCCTTTAGCAAATAAAACAGCAGGGATACCACAGTGCTCACAACAACAGACTGGCTAATGTCTAAAATTCTTTTTGTCTTTGCTGTGCTCCTTTAAGGGTATAGTATGGCTTCTGGAATACTTGACAGATTTACACATTTTTTTCTGCTGCATTAAATAACACAGTTTAGTTGTTGCACTTCTCTGTAAATTGTGTAAACTATGTTGTATGACCATGTCTTTTTTTTTTTAATCATGTTTTATTTATTCATTTAGAACTGTACAGAGCTGTGCTGTTGTTTCCTGGATTCAAATTTTTCAATGCATTTTTTTTTACATTTTTTATTAGATATTTTCTTAATTTACTTTTCAACTGCTATCCCAAAAATCCACTCCCTCCTCCCCCCTCCCTGCTCCCCTGCATACCCACTCCCACATCTTGGCCTTGGCGTCCCCCTGTATTGTGGCATATAAAGTTTGCAGTACCAAGAGGCCTCTCCTCCCAATGATGGCCGACTAGGCCATCTTCTGCTACATATGGAGCTAGAGACATGAGTTCTGGGGGCTCTGGTTGGTTCATATTGTTGTTCCTCTTCTAGGGTTGCAGACCCCTTCAGCTCCTGGGGTTCATTCTCTAGCTTCTCCGGTGTGTGTCCTGTGCTCCCTCTTATCGACGACCTTGAGCATCCACTTCTGTGGGAGTCAACTATTATCAGGGTCCCTTCAGTAAACACTTGCTGTCCTATGCAATAGAGTCTGAGTTTAGTGACTGATTATGGGATGGATCCCCTTGGTGGGTTAGTCTCTGTATGGTCCATCCTTTCATCTTAGCTCTAAACTTTGTCTCTGTGTTTAATCAGGAAATATTTACAATGAAAATTTGTTAGTGATTTTGTTCATTTTACTCATTTTTTTTTATTTTTGTGAACAGAGAATTATATGACATAAAGTTCACTCCTACTTTTTAAGAACAAACAGTGGGTTAGCTTTGTTGTATGCTCAATGAAGTAATCATCATCATGCAAATTAGAGACCCAGTAATGGGTAATGTGAAGGTAGGAAGCAAGCATGCAGGGGAGATCCGATGCTACTGTGAAGTGAGTCCCCATGACCAGTGGAAATGAGGGGAAAGATGGCTTTTCAGAAATCCTCTTACCTTATGCTCAAAGGCACTCTCCTTCCTCCTTCCTTCCTTCCCTGCCTCTCTACCTCCCCCCAATTCCCCTCTCTCTACACCCCCACCGTGTGTGTATGTGTGTGTGTTTGTGTATGGTGTGTGTGCGTGCACACACACTTGTGGGCAGAACTTTGACTCCAATCTATTTGACTTTGGCTGTGGTCTTCACCTTTGTCCTGAAAATGAGACATACCAAAGTGCGTTGGTGTTTGTGCCTGAGTGGTGAAGCAAGACAGCATATACATTATAGATGCGGGCAGCAGTTAATGTCCCAGAGTAACTCTCAATGGGAAGCTACCTTCCCCATTTGGAGATGGTTTGTAACTGTACCAAGTTAAATGATAAATCCCACAAGGCACTTTGGAGGAATCTTTGAGCAACCTTTTTCTCTTATATTTTTCCCCAAAATTACATTTATAGGTTTTTTTTAAAGTTCTTTAAATTTGTCGACATGTAGTATTTTCTACACAACAGATTACTGATAACTATTTTAAAAGCTAATGATTCATCATTTGTTGGAACATTGTGTACTAAGCAGACAAAACTTTGCAATTAGATGGTGGATTGCTGAGGTCTCATTATCATATTTTGTTCAATTAATTGTTTCCTTTCAAGTATTCTGTCATTGAATGATGGCTTTACTCTCGTTTGGTTCTTATTGTTTTTTTAAATTTGGCATTACATATTTTTGTTTAATTTCATAACCATGTAGACAATTTATCCTATTTTTGTTTTCCAAAAGTATAATTAGTTTTAGATAATATTAAATTTGAATGGCAAAGTCATTATCAGGAAAGACTTAAGACTATGCTCATAAAATTTGTTCCACAAAAAACTGTGTGGCAGGTTAATTTTTCCATGAAACAATATTTGATAGACACAATACAATATTCGGATATAATTTTTAAATTGACATAAAATGAAATATATCTTTAATATACTAATATTCTAAACAAATCAGAAGAAGTAATTGAGAAATACAGAAATCAAACAAACCTACAGTTCCCCTTTCTTGTGTTTGTGTGATATAGTCAGTTTTGTGCTGATCCAGGGACTTGAGTCCTTTTGAATCTCACTGGTATATAGTTCTTATAAAGAAATTTATTTTACTTGTAATAAGTTTCATAGAGTTCTCTATCTTAGATCCCTAGGCTAATATTTTAGATCCCAGGAGTTTAACATGAAACAACAGACAAGAAGGAAGTGCGGGAGTGTTCCAATAAACAGATGCTTTACTGAAGTAGATGTCATTTAAAATATATTACTGTGTATTTCAGTAAATGTGATTTTTTCACTGGTGTTAAGGTTAAAATTGTAGATGTATTCCCAAACATATTGAGGCTGATGTTCCTGAAGTGGAACTTTCACTTGAGAGGTGAGAACTGTGCACTGGAGCTTATTCTAATCTTCACAATGCCAAACATGTACCTTTTTAGCAGTAGCTAAGATAAAGTAAACCTGCCTACTGGCCATGCTGCCTTGGCTCTCGTCTTACTTGTACATATGCTCTCCTGTCACATGGAGAGACATATTCTCCAACATCTATATGAATTTTCCTTAGCTTTTTACCTCTGTTAAATGGTTGGAACATATTTTTTATAGTATCATATCCTTTTCAGTTCCATTGCTTTCTATAAAAAGTGTTTGAGCTCATTAATATTTTAAGTCTCTGGGTTTACTTAAGTGTAACCATAACCAAATGATTCCATAGACAGTCTTTTAGACCTTGCCTCTCACACCATTAACAGTATCCGAAAGACATTGAAATTCATTTAGTCAAAGATCTGGAATCAGTCTGTGACATGTTATGGACAAAGACTTGGAAGCTATTTTATGAAATCTAATGTATGGATAGTATCCAGGATAGAAGTATCCAAATTACTCTGCAAATTTAAAGATCAAATGAAGACCAGAAAAACCATGACAAAAGTGTGATGTTATTAGGTAATCTTAGAATGTACAGATTTTTCTTAAAAAATGCTTTTATTGAATTAAATTCTGATATGTTAATGGAGAATGAATATAAAGACTTGAATCACTGGATACAGTAAAAATATTCATATGACACCTGAGGATAGTTGGTATAGTTAGGGAGTTAGCATAACAGGTTGTTTGACCTAATGCAAAAGTATTTCTGATAAATATAACTTTAGAATAAATTACCTTAAGTTATGATAGTCCATAAATAATATAGAAAATATAAAAGCGAATCGTGTTCATAAGTTGATACCCAAATCCACTCTGACCTCGAGGAAAAAGAGTGTAACTCTCAAACTAGATAATGTTTATTTGTTATATCGAATATTTCGGGTGTAGTAATATGACTATCGGACAAGTCTCTTCCCAGTCTTTGGTGCTAACATGAAATAAACAGACACAAACTTCTCATTTTAACTTTATTCTTTTGGAAAATAAATGTACAAAGCCTGCATATTTCCTGTCATTACCTCAAAGAAAATTGTCACCATCTTGAGGGAAAACCAGGAGATAACATGAGGTGATTTTCAGTTCTGTAAATCACCAGACACACAAATGTCTAAGGCAGATCTCAGGATAGGACTCAGTGTTTGAAATCCCAGGGTTGCTGACAGTTCTGGCAATTGGAACTTGCCACAGTGGGAGAGGAATCCTGCAGGTTTTGTTAAAGAACTAGCCCATGCTCACAGTGGGCAATCCTTTTCTGTTTAAGTTATGACTGCCAGAGTTACAGTTTTCTTTGGTCAACTTTCCATCTGCTGCATAATATTATGTGCCCTAAATACTGTTGGTTTAGTCCCCATTTAGGGTAATCATCATAAGTCACTGTAAATAAACGGTATTAAATTGATCTCTATTGGAATGCTAAGAAACAACAAATAAACAAACAAAAAGGATAAAAAACAAAACAAGCAGAAACCTTATAATACCTTAAAATCTTGTTATTTTTTAGCAGATTGCCTGAGCACAGCAACAGAGTTAGGAAAATAAACAAAATTGTATTTTCAAAACTGTTAAAGGAACTTGTAAACAATTAGAATCTTAACCCAAAACAAAACAAAACACTATAAAAATTGTTCTATTTTATTTGGTGAAGCTTATGTGTAATATAAAAACAAGACAAATATTTAAAACATTTTTTCTGGAGTAATTTCCACTAATAAAAATCATTTAAAAAAGAATGTTGCTAATATCATAGGTTGTTTCTTAGAATAACATAATTTTGAATGCATTGTACACACAATGTTATAAATAAAAGTTAACACTGAAATGTCTGTAGTCGATAAAAGCTAAGGTATTTGCTTACATAATTTGGGTTTAAGGGTAGATTTTTCTTTTCTTTTCTTTTTTAATGTGTTTTTTCTTTTTTTAAATAAAACACTTCAAATCCATTTGGTGACTTAGTTTCCTGAGAGAATAGTATTTTTTTTTAAGTTTCTATTAGATATTTTCTTTATTTGTATTCCAATGTTATCCCCTTTTCTGGTTTCCCTTCTGAAAACCCACTAACCCCTCCCACCTCTCCCTGCTCACCAACTCCACTCCTGCTTCCCTGTCCTGGCATTTGCCTATACTGGGGCATTAAGCCTTCACAGGACCAAGGACCTCTCCTCCCATTGATTTCCAACAAGTCCATCTTCTGCTACATATGGAGCCATGGGTCCCTCCATGTGTGGTCTATGGTTTATTCCCTAGGAACTCTGGGGAAACTGGTTGGTTCATATTGTTGTTCCTCCTGTGGGGCTTCAAACTCCTTCAGCTCCTTCAGTCTTTTCTCTAGCTTCAGGAGCTACAGGATAGATTTTTCTAAATTGACTCAGTATTCTGGTAGAACAAAATTAAAGAATAGTAGATGTAATAAGATTGAAACAAAAGAATGCCTGACAATGTACAGGCAAAGTGAAATCAAAAGGCAAAATTAGAGGAAAATACAAATTCATAAAAATTTGCCAAAAGGAGTAAAAAATAGATTTTAAATATATTAAAAGATTATTTTATAATAAGAGAATACTATTGAACATCTTAGAATTTGGGAGCCTGTGTGTGTAAATTGTGTGTGCTGTGTGCAGTATAGTATAAGACATATTAGTGTAATATACATTTATTTGTATGTGTACTTATACCTGTGTATTTACATGTACATGCATATATCCATATATATTTAAAGACCAGACATAAATGTCAGTTTTCTTTCCCTGACTACTCTATTTTCCACACATAATTTTGCTAAAGTGACTGACCAAAGAACTTTAAAAATATGCCGGTTTATGCTTTCTCTCCCAATATAGTAGGCATTCACCACTGTGCATAGACGTTTTATGAGATATCAGTATTTGTACTACAGTCCTCATGATTTGGGGGCAAGGATTTATTCACTAAGCTATCTTCCCCAAAGGTCTTCTAGAATTTTAAAACACTATACTAAACTAAACTTAAGTATGGTCAATATATTACATTATAAAAATTAGGTATTCCCATTTATATATTCCTGTCTAACTCTAATTTTAAGTTTCTTCCAAATTATATTTTTCTAGCTAGTATTCTGTTATTTGTGGTTATTATTATTATTTTGTCCAACATGAAGTAAATCATAATATTTTTCCTTCTAAGACTGAGCCTTATCACTTAACATGTTACCAACTTGTTTAATGCAGATTATCATGACCAACAGAATTTTAACTTGTGTATACTATGCAATCTTCTTTGTTCATCTGTGGATGGATACTTAGATTGCTTCTATTTCTTGGCTATTAAAAAACAATATTACAATTATAATGGTGTGCAGAAGGCTTTTCCACATACTGAATTTGATTCCTTTTATTTATATCTATAAATGAGATTTCTAGGTTGAATGGTACTTACTTTAAAAGAAAATTACTATTTTTGCACTAATTTTCTTTCTGTTGTTTGTGAGGGTGCATTCCTGGAATAGAGAAAACAGGCAGGGGACATCAGTTCTTACCTTTTATTCTCTATCTTGGGGACAGGAGCTTCCACTTGGTAAGCCATCTTGCCAAGCATAACTAGTCTTTATTTATTTATTTTTAATAATCAGTCTCTGGATGGTTTCCCATTATGAATGAATTCCATAATATTCCCACCAACAATGTTGAATAATGCCACTGTATCTATCCCCATCAAAATTTTCTAGAAATTTAAAAAATGAAATGTCTATTCCAGAAGGAGTAAGGCAAGCAGGTATATCATTTTGCTCATATTTGTTTGTTGGAGGTATAAACAGTAATACTTACTTTAATTAGCTAGAGTGATTATATAATACATATGAGCATAAACATCAATATATCATGAGAATATAAAAATTATCTTTGAATTTTTGATACATCAATTATACTACAAAATTTACCCAGAGAAAACAAAATAATAAAGAAAAAGGAAAAGCTACATAATGATAAGATAGCTATAGTACTAAAAAACTTCAAAGCATAGAAAACATCATTCTAGGGTAAGAGGATAGAAAACCATCTCCTATTAATAAGAGGCATGGAAGCAAAATGTTTGATCACTATGATACAAATTAACTAAATCTCCCCCAAACAAGATATCTATCTTTCTTTCATCAAATCAATTGTAGCTTTTCCTGATATATGTCCAATATCCACAAAGCTATCTGCTCCTTAATTACTGTGAGAAAACGTTGGAAATTACTAAAAAGTAGCTAAATTTTGTGCTTGAGGGAAGTGTAATAAATCTATACAACAGCACATTGTGTGCATGCAAATAATGAAAAAGATTTGCTTAAACAATGTGTGAGCTTCTCTGAGTGTTATTTTGACTTGAAATACAAAAGAACAAAAACAACAACAGCAACAACAACAATAAAAGTCCCTGCAAACAGACTATTTTCAGTTCAGGTTTAAGTATGAAAAATATTTTTATCATTTTAATGGCTTTGATGAAGCAGCTGTGAAACTCCAAATCCCTGTGTTTAATTTTAGAAGAAGACAGATACAGAGTAGAAAGAAGGTAAAGCTACAAATGGTTAAATTATAAATATATTATTCAGTTTGGGTGCATGGCTTCTTGGATATGTGATTACAGAGTGTTATTGTGTGTAGATAAATACACGTGTGCCATTATATGTATACACCCATTATACATACCCACAGAGGCAAACATACCCATACCCATGTATGCACACTTCCAGATCACTTTGTTAAACAGAAACCTGTGTTCTGATATACTGTCAGAATGAACCTACTTAGTGCCTAAATTTCAGCTCAAGAAGTATTACGTCACAATGAAAGGTCTCAGGTCTTTTCTTTTTAATGTCAAAGACAAAGTAGTGTCTGGAGGTCATAGAAGTTTGTCAAAGGGAAGAGATAACATTGTGACTGAAGCCCCTCAGTAAATTCTGAACTAACTTAATCTTTTAAATTTTATATTAATATTAAACTGATAATTATTAAATAAGGGAATTAATATATATGTGTTTAATAATAATAAAGAGGTCATAGAGAAGGGAAGAAAAATAGCTCTATACTGGAAGAGTGACCAAACCCTACCCGATGACCAGCAAGGAGGACAAGACAATTAATTTGTCTTTTCCTGTGATTCTGAGGAGCACAGGTCGCTAATATCCAAAACAGCCCAGGGATCCACAAAGAGCATTTAATCTTGTGATACAATTGGGTGCACTTTATGAAAATTCTACCTCACAAACAAAATATGGACTAGAGACGCATCTCAGAGTTTACAAATGTGCTCTGCTCTTGCAGAGGACCCTGGTTTAGTTTCCAAAACACATATGTATCAACTCAAAGCCACCTATAACTCCATATCCAGGGCATCCAAGAAATCGACCTCCAGAGAAACAGACATTCATGTGTACACTTCCACACACATATTTACATAATTACAAATAATAAATCTTTGTTTAAAATGTAGGTAATCCTGTTCATCTTCCAAAAGCACTAATGTACTTAAAGCCAAAGTAAAAAAAAAAAAGAAAAAAGTAAGGGGAATATTAAAAATATAAAGGAGAGTCTCTAGACATGTGAGCAAATGTAATGAATATTCATGGATTTCATCTTTTCTTGAATATGGCCAAGAGGGCTAGGGATATAATTTCAAAGGATGGATGTGGGTAGTAGATTGAGTGGAAATGCTGTGTGCTGATTATACTAATTGAAGATGATCAGAGAGACCTGTGAGTCAGAGGAAACATTGCAGATTAAAGCTGAAGTACTTATTCGTTAGGGGGAAAAGGTCTATGCCTGCAATTTACTACAAAACACTTATGCTTATAGACACGAATGCAAACACAAGGGAAAAAGACAGATGAAGACATGGTCAAAAGTGCACACTGGCAAGTTTAAAAACATTATATTCAGCTTCAATGTTAAAAAATATGTCTATGAGCTTTATTTTCTTATTACTTAAAATAAAAAAAAATAACATAACATAAAAATGCTTGAGATGC
>CACVCL010030509.1:0-47724 GCA_902729485.2 Mus minutoides
AATTAGTCTTCTCTAATAGGTTCTCTAATAGGAGAAAGCTTTTGGTAATCAAAATCATTTATTTCATTCTTTCAGAATTTGGGTAATATTGTTGTCAGATGTGGAAAAGGGCAAGTACAAATGAATGTGCTTATAGAGAGATTACACTAAAGAAATTAAAAATTATTTTTGAGGGGAAATGATGCATCAGAAAAGATTATACTAAATAATATTACAGTGAGCAGGATTTAAAAATAAGCCTTAATCATTTTAACATCATTTTATATAGTCATGAAAACATATCTGTTGAAGCAGGCTAACTTAATAAAGAAGTGCCATGAACTCTGCCTATCAAGCAATACAAACTTTCTTAATAATTATGGTATACAAAAATTACAAAATTGCAACAGTAGTCATAATTCATCAGTAAAATAGTTTTAAACCTAATACATCTTTTCCAAAATATAAATTAGAAGGACGCCATTAAAATTTAGTAAAACTAGAACACAGGAGTCTCCATAATAGTCTCTCATTGAACTCATTAAGCTCTTCAAGACTATGACATCACCCCAGCATTGTTTCATTGACTGTGGTTCTTTGTGTAAGTTGATGTCTCTTCAGCTTTCCCTGTTCTGGGTTAATATGTCTATTGATGTCATTGTTGTTCAAGTCATGTTTAGGAGGCCATGTTGGGGAGATTTCATGGTGTGGCTTCTGTAACATTTCTAGGACACCAAATCTCACAGCAAACTTACTGTTTCTGTGATCGACAATTTTAATATCTCCACAGTATTGGTGTGTGTATGTGTGTGTGTGTGTGTGTGTGTGTGTGTGTGTGTGTGTTTGAATGCAGGTTTGGGGAAGGGTTGTCCACAAGCCCATCTTTGTATGGGTAGAGGTCAAAGATCAATATTGGATATCTTCCTCAGTTTCTCTTCACATTACATTTCAAGACCGGGCTTTCTGTAAACCTAGAGTTCACAGATTGGCTAGAATGGCTTGCCAGCAAGCTTCTGAAGTCTCCTTGTCTCTGTCCCCACTCCTGAGTAGAGATACAAGAGCCTGGTGCCCTTCCTAGCTTTTACCACTGAGTCATCTCAGATTCAAGTTGACTTTTATTGAGCTGTTGAAATGTCGCCATTTTTTTCTTATGGTTTCCTCTTAGAATTGCTTTCTGAACTTCATTTTATAACCAATAATGCAATAAATGTGTTTGCTCAAAATATTTTCCCTGGTACGCTTTTATTACATTATTAAGATTATTGATCATGCCCATAGGTTCAGTAAACTCCTAAAAAGAGAGATTATTGCATTTAAGTTTATGAACACTTACTGTTTTTTTTCAATCAGCTAAAATTTCAAATAATGACATAATTCTGATTTCAAACATCATGAAGAGGTTATTTTAAAAAGGAAGTCAGATCATATGGAAAGCTTTAAAAATAGATGGAAAGCCATAAGCATCTCTCAGTATCCCCTATTTGCTTCTTTCTGTCTCTCCCTGTTGTTATATTCAACACAACATCCTAGGTTGATTAACTGTCTTGTATCTTGTGCTTTCACATAGGCAAAGAGAAGCACCTACTGACTGATGAGTTTTCATGTGTGAGAATGCTCTTACACACCTGTGCTGTTGGTCAGACAAGTAGCACATTCATGGCTCACAAAGACCCACATCTGTGCATGCATGAGTGTATGCAGAAAATCCTCAGGCATTTAAGCAATGAAGGATGCATTAGCATCCAGAAAAAATAGCTCTAAAATGCAGCCTATACAGAAACACCATCTGACCCAGCACTATTAGTGTACAACTGAAGGGTAGCCTTATAGTCTCAAGGGTATTACAAAGTAATATTTATGCCTGATGTGTCTGATGCAATTATAGAATTTGAGATCTTTAATTCATATTTTGAGTGGCTAACACTCTATCTTTTCATATTTATAGCAGTATTTATATCTATGATTTTGTTAACTGATTCTCATGATACCCTTTTTAATTTAGCAATATTAGGATTTATTTTCCACTCGCGTGTGTTTTTTGTTTTGAGTATCAAACCCAGAGCCTCATACAACTAGATAAGTGATCTACCGCAGAGAAACAACCCCAATCATATATGTTTTCAAAATACAAAATTGTAAATTTCCTTTGGTTTTTAAATATATTTTCAGTCAAAGCGTTTTTTATTTCTTGTCTTTTGAACATATACTAGACCTCATCATAAATAATAGTTTAGAACTAAATATATTAATTTGTTTTTATACATTTTAACTTCATCTGCTATTTAATTTGTTGTTGTTGTGTTTGTTTTGTTTTTTTGTTATTTCAGAGTGTCAAAGAAGTTCTACTTAAGAAGTTTAGGTGGAGGTTCAGTGGTTGCAACTACACATTGCCCTTGCAGAGGGCAAGGTTCAGTTCCTAGCATCCATGTGGCAGCTCACAACCATGTATAACTCCAGTTAGAAGGGATCCAACACTCTCCTTTGGTCATATCGGGTAATAGGCAAGGACATGTTGCACATGCATCCATATAGGCAAAGATTCATACAAATAAAAAGAAGTAAATATACATGCAAATATTTTAAGTCCCTTCTTAAAGCCTTAATGGTGTTCCCATCCGTAATAGTAACATTCTGGAGCAAAAAGCAGTAGAGGCAGGAGTCCGAGATCAGCCTGGGGTACTTACTGACATTTTATCTATAAAATAAAGAAAAAAATTATTGACATTTTACTCCAACACATTGCATTCAAGACCTCATTTAGGAATTAATTTTGAGAGCTCATTTATAATTATTTAAACATTAACAAAGATTGTAGTTCAACATACAAAAGCTAGTATTATCTAAATAAAAATGCTGAGGTTGTAACTTGTCAGTAGACACCTTCAGTAGCATATAAAAGGCCCAGGGTTTGATCCTCTGCCACACAAATAGAGGATAGGAGGGTGATAGATAAATTTATAAATACATAGATACATACATAGAAAAATACATAGATACATAGATAATATGTACATATTTATAGATAGATAGATGTCTTAAAAACATGCTAATTTTTAAAAAGTTTTAATCACATTTTAAAGTGTAAACTAGAAAATAATCCTGTTAAGAAATATAATTCAAATCAATTTATCTCTAATACAATCAAATGGTTTTTTCATATTTGTAAGATCTATATTTTTCTTATTTTTTTTCTTGTTGCTCAGAATAATTTTGAACTCACGATCCTCTCACAGTTGCTGGAATTAAGATTAACCTAATTTAATCTTCCCACGTATTCTCATGATTTCATAGTTATCAAGAATATTCATCACATCACTAGATTCTGGAGCCAAGATCCACTGGAGCTCCTGAGTTGCTTCCCATGTAACAATGGACAGTGTTTCATGGGTTCTCAATTATTAATGATATCATAATTAATACCTAGTTTAAAATACTATCTGGCATGAAATAAATGTTCAGCAGTTTTCAACAATTACTATTCAGTCAGGCTTTATAGTAATAATGTATACTCACACAGTCTGATATGTTTCATTTCATTTATCATCACCTTAACTTGGTAAGGTAGAGAGTCATTCTACCATCTGAGTATCTGAGGAACAGGTAGAATAAGTTCTTATCAAAAGTAATCCAGTTCATGGTTATGCTAGGATAGGAATACCAGACATTTAAATTCTGAGGAAATATATTACTGTCTTCTATTATATATGATGAAGATTGATCTTCGCCTAAATATAGTTCTCTCTCCCCATCTCTCCATCTCTCTGACTCTCTCACTTGACTTTTAGCTTCTCTCGCAGCTTCAGGAAGAAAACACAGCAACAAAGTTAATTCTATAAAGTATCGCAGATTCTTGTACTTTTTTTTCAGCACCTGCCTCTCTATACAATCTTCTGAGTACAGAGCTATATTACATGACTGACACGGAGACGCTTTCTTGTGGGCAATACACGGGCTATGGCGTAGTTCAATTCTATTCTAGGAGATGTGCTACTGATGTTAACAAGTGTTTGTAAATTGTTTAAACATTTTTTTTTAATTGTGAAGAGAAAGTAATGAACATGGAGGATTCCCATTTGGTATGAAAGTGAATCTTAATCTAAATTAATGTATTCAGTTAGCCTAAGTGGCATTAAGTCTCAGTATTCACACAACTCATAACTTTTGAAAAGATGATGAATGTTACTCGATGCAGTATTTTTAAAGGAGAAGATTACACAGCCATATGGCTTGAAAGGGGGCTGTGTCTCACTGGAAACACTCGTTATTTAAACACATATCAGTCTGTAATGTCTTTCTTGGCTGTTTACTGATTGTGAAAACAGCAATGAATATACATATTATAGGGTTTACTTTTGCATAAGTTCCTTCATATCCAGAAATCAAGCTTTTTTATTGCCCAGGGAAGAGATAATGTCAAAGTTTTGCAATGCTGCTGAAGATGAATGTTCCCATAATGCTGTCGAAAGGGTAAGCTTGTAACTTACAGAAAATAAATGTCAAGGTGAGACACAGACTTAGGAGTAATGCTTACCCACAAGGGCCATATCCCTGCTGTACTATAGCTGGCGGGTAGATTTATCATTTGTCTCACTCACTTAAATTGATCCAGACATTTCCAAACAATAAACTGCTGTGCCTGAGTTAATTTAATTTGGGCACCTCTTTGTTCTGTTCTATTACCTAGCATTAATGTGGGAGAGGTGTAGGTACATTTGAGAGTACATGAATCTTTCACAAGTGATGTATTTACTATTTAGCCTCAATGAGGAGTAAGGCCTTTTATTCTTTAAACTCATAATGTTAAGGGAAATAAAAGGAACAGGTGATTATCTTCCTTAGTAGCCTTACTAGGTAACACAAGGATATCATATGGTGTAGCAAGGGGTGAGAGCAGAGCACAGCAAATGAGTTGATGTTGTACCAAGTGAGTCTTCCCCCCCTTTGCGCATCTGACTCCTTTTTCATTTAGGCATCTTTAAAGATGAAAGAAGCAGAATGTTCTCCTAGGTACTGCAACAAGATTATTTAATTAGAATCATCTGGCGCTGGCTTAGTTCGGGACATGAGATTATCTAGCATGGGGGCTGTAGAGGGAGCTGAGGTAAATGGGTGCAGAGGGAGGGGAAAGGGTGTTTCATTTCCTCTGAAGGAGATCAAAGGATCCATCTGATTCTGTGGGATAACCCCAGAGCCTTGTCTTGTTTTGATGAGTGCCTGGCATATGTTAAGTAAGAAAGTCCAGGCAACTATTATTATTTTTGAAGTGGAAGAAACACTCTAAAATGTCTGTGTAATACATAGTGATTGCTGTACAATAGCAATAGAAGTGAAGGCAAGACGACATTATCATAATGTCAGATTGTGATGGAACGTTGGACGGCTCACAGCAGGTTCTGCTCGGGGGCTACTCTCACATGCTCTGTATCCATTCTGATTACTTCACAGCTTCTTCTGCTGGGTTTCGTTTGCTCTGATTTATCCATTTTATCACCTTAAAGTGTAATTTATTCTGTTTGTTTGATTTTCTGTTTCCATTGAGAATTACCAGGAGGAGTATCAGTGCTCATAATAAAAAGATTTCATTCTTAGTGTTTGGAGTATAGATCCAATGATTTAAACTTTTGTAAATGCATATTATTTCAAATCATTGAGAAAGGGCACATGGCTAAATTTGAAGTCAATGAATGATTCAAATAAGAAGAAAACTATGTGATTTGATTCCATATTGTAAAGAAAAATGAAAGCAATTGTAGTAAAATATTCAGGAAGCATAGTGTTATATAAAGTATTGCTAGTGTTGTTACTGGGATATGAGCATATGCTACTTTTCTTTGGCATGTTATTAGAAGAATATATTTCTTTTGCAATAGTGACAGTGTTATTTGAATTCATCATCAGAGACTTAGTCGTTTCAGAACATCTATTCTGTGACACATGATGCCAAGTGCTTTGCAATATCTTACTATATTCTGGGCTCTCTAACTGAAAGTAATTTTAGTGGACTATAAGAGGTATGCTCATCTCTGTTCCAAAAATATATGAGAGACAGTTATATGTATATAGCTTATTAAAAGGTAAATATTCCAAGTTTTTAGGTTAATAAACAAGAAAGCTATTTTAAATCTCATATATGGTCAAATATCCAAAAGAAACCAAGAATTCTGATGTATATGTATTTTGAAACTCTTGCTCTCTCCAGATATTTCACTTATCTGCTGTAATGAGTGTACAAGTAATTGATGGTTAGCTTTTTTCAACTCAAGTTAATTTCATTTATTTACTTTTGGAGAATGTCATTTACAAGTACATTGTTTACATTATTCTACCTCTCCTTTTCCTTTCTCCAGTTCCTCCAATTGCTACTCCTTCACAAACACATAGCTGCTTCTTCCTTAATTATAATTATCACACACACACACACACACACACACACAAACACACACACCCCTCTATACCTCTCTAAGGATTTGCTAACCTCTCAGGTAGTTTTCCCCCTCCCTGCAACCATCAATTAGTTTTTCTAGGAGATAAGACTCCTGAAAATTTCTCAACCATGTTGGTATATTTACTGGTGTTGCCATTTTTTTAGGTCTTAATACGACTCACTCAGGAAGACCCAATAAGCAGCTGAAAGAGTTTGATGCAGATATTTGTACTCAACCAAAGGACAGCTGAACCCTGTTGCTGAATTAGGGAAGGCTGAAAGAAGATGAGGAGAAGGGTGACTCTGTAGGAGGACCAGCAGTATCAATCTGGGCCCCCGAGATCTCTCAAACACTGGACAACCAAACAGACTGCATACACCAGCTGATATGAGGCCCCCAACACACATACAGTAGAGGACTTCTGGGTCTGTGTTCACTCAGAGATGATGCACTTAACCTTCAAGAGACTGGAAGCCCTAGGAAGTTTAGAGGTCAGGTGGAGTGGGGGCTGGGGCATCCACATAGAGATAGCGGGGGATGTGGAGCAGTCAGAGGGTGGATAGGGGGACTGGGAATGGAATATGGAGTGTAACAAATAAATTAATTAAAAATAAAAAATAAAATAAAAAAGAATACAGCAATTTAAAAAAAAAGAAAAAAGTGATTTTTTTTTTTTTTTGGTTTGGTTTTTTGAGACAGGGTTTCTCCGTGTTCCCCTGGCTGTCCTGGAACTCACTCTGTAGACCAGGCTGGCCTCGAACTCAGAAATCCGCCTGCCTCTGCCTCCCAAGTGCTGGGATTAAAGGCGTGCGCCACCATGCCAGGCTTGAAAAAGTAAATTTTTAAATGGTTTTTAGAGCTCTATTGTAGAAAGGCAGGGAGAAAGAGAACAGGTAGAAAGAGAGAGAGGCCAACCATGGCCACATGGAGAAAGGGGGGAAGGGAGAGAGAGAAGGAGGGCTAGAGGAAGGTGAGAGCTTAAAGAGCAAAAAGTGAAATTTTTGTTTAATGCTTTTTGTTGGGTGCTTGAAACTGAACCCTAAGTAAGGCCTTGTTTTTGATAGGCAATCACTCTACCATGGAACTATATACCCACTCCCTAAAAGTGAGTTTTTATGAAGTCTGCTAATGAAACAGAAATTGAATCTTGCCCAAATTATTTAATTCTGGCACTCTGAGAACTAAGGTTATTTTGCGGCACATCATATGCTATACTGATTATGATAGTTACTTTCCTAATGAAACCTGAGTTTGTGATTCAGAAGTTGCCAATGATGAATGATTGAAATAGTGCTACTTACAGAACATAAAGTACAGATATCATGATTTTGTAAAATATATTTCCCCTTGATAAGCACAAATAGTAAGAGATAGCATCTTCCTTATCTTTATGTATTTCTACTTGTTTCCAAAAGTTTCAACAGATTAAAAGTTTAGTTGAAAGAAAGGAAGAAGACAAAAGATTAGGGGGAAAGAATTGAATATTAGAAAGGAATGATAGGCCATACATCATGGGTCTAAAAGGTCAATGGAGAATCTAGTGAGTAAGGACAGTTACACCAGATATAAAAGGAGTGAATGTTCTCAGTTCGTCGTGCCATATGTTCAAGAAAAATACATTGTAGTACAAAATGATGAAGGATCTTGTCCGCCTCTTCTTAAATTATTTTCCTAGTGTCCATTCTATTTGTACTTGTTTTCCCTAATATATAGAAAAAAAAAACTAATCTAAGAACTATGATAACAGAGACAGAATGAGCTCCCAGAATTAGACAATGATGCAAGTTTGCAAAAACCAGCTGCAGGATTCTAATTTGAAAATAACCAGTAACAAGAACAGAAAGTTCATGAGAGTTCACAGGAATTTTGTAATATTTTAATTGCCCCTTTTATATTAAAGAACACCATATAAAAGTGTTGAGAAACCAGGAGCACGTGGAGATTAACATGTAAGCACTGAGAAAACCCATTTCATTTATATTCATACCTGAACTTTGAGCACATATTTCTATTTAATGAGAATGGGTGCATAAGGTAGAAAACATCATCTGTTCAAACACGGTTGATAGTTTAAGGTTTCATTTTCCTGGGAAACATTTTGCAAACGAACTGATTTCATCAACATATTCAAAGCTGTGTCCAGCAACCATTAAAGGTCACCTGTAATACTCTGAAGTATATGTCACAACAGGCAAGATTTTAACCTAAAAACATGATGTGAACTTTTGTAAAAAAAAATATATCTATATATATATATTTTTTGAAATAAAGTAGTTTTTAATATTTTGTATTTACAAAAAATTCTAACCTCTACTGTAACTCAAAATTATTCATGCAAGTCTCAGTGCAAGCATTTAGTGTGGGAACAAGATGTCTTTAAAAATTATATGCAAAAACTCTTTTAATAAACACACACATATACATATACATTTACATATGCATATACATATACATATACATATACATATACATATACATATATCAAAACTGTCATTTGGGATTAGATTGTTTGGCTTCATCACCATGACAAACACACTAAGAAATGAAGAAGTAAAGACCTATTTAGTTCATCTCTTCAGAGGCTTCATCCTCCTGCTGGCTGACTCTGGTACTTTGGCATGAAGAAAGAAGACAGGGGCTGTTCACTTACTGGCATACAGAAAGCAGCAAGAGCCACAGGGAAGAGGATGGGACAAGACCCAGATCCCAAGAATGTTTCTAGTGATATATTCCCAACAACTATAGTTTCCAGAACCTTTCAAAAAATGCCACAAGCTAAGAGCCAATTCTTTAATATGTGGACCTATGAAAAATATTTTATATTCAAAAAGGTGAGTGTAAGTTCTGAATATATAATAAACAATACACATGGCTTAAAATGTAAGTTGCCATTCAGTGAACATGGAGAGGGCGAGCTGGTGCTTACATATTTTAATAAAAGGGTAAAATAAAAATATAAAGCATACTATAAAAAATAGAATGTGTGCTAGCAAACAATCACACAAATACTTTTACAGGTGATAAGCTAATCAAATGATAGAACTTAATTTTAAAACTATTTTCTTAAGATAAAACCTACACGCGAGGAGTGGTGACACACACCTCTAATCCTAGCACTCGGGAGGCAGGCAGATTTCTGAGTTCGAGGCCAGCCTGGTCTACAAAGTGAGTACAAGGACAGCCAGGGCTATACAGAGAAACCCTGTCTCTAAAAAACCAAAAACCAAAAACCAAAAATAAAAAAAAAAAAGGAAAGATAAAACCTACAGATGTGGTTTATAAAAACACTTGCATGCATACGTGCATGTACACACACACACACACACACACACACACACACACACATACACATACATATACACATGGTATATATCCTCAAATTCTCACAAGTACATTAATTTTAACACTGTTAAATTTGGAAATATTAACAATTATGTAACCTAAGAAATGTGTTCCTGGAGAGGAAGTAACTTTCTATTGTGCATCTTGACTCAAAAAGAAATGAGAAAGAAGACAAAGAGACACAGGAAGAGGAAACAAGGTATCTCACATTGGGAAATCTGTGTGTCAGATTTGTATTACTGGTAAGGTAGATAATTTGGAGTCTTGGGCTTTAGTGATCATACATTTGCATAGATAAGGACATGCAATCATGTGAAATAGGAAGTTGGGTCTTAAGCAGTTTTATTATTATCAAATGTTTTTATATTCAAAGGAATATCCCCAAAAGTTATTCTGTGAAATTCCACAAATAGATCCACACACAATGTGATATCCTTAAAACCACTATTTATATAGTAAAAAACAAAGCTGTTTTTCACAGTAGTAATTGGCATACTACCATGAGGGAGAACCCACCATGAGCAAAAGTTTACAGAACAACAAATCAAACTGGTTTCTTATATCACCCAGGACCAAGTCCCAAGGGTAGCACTGTCCATATAAACCACTGATCAAGAAATATTGCACAGACCTGAACACTAGCCAGTCTGATGGAAGAGGCATTGCATCAGTTGAGCAGTTGAGGTTTCTTCTTCCCAAATGACCTCAGTGTGTGTTACCTTGACAAAATTAGCCAACATGGTATCTGAGAAGAACTTTGGAATGAGTGAGTCCTCATCAGACCCTGAAGAATAACATTTAGTTATTTTTAAATCTTAAAAATATGCTGTAAATTTAAAGGTACAATTTAAAAGGGGGTGTATCATGACACTTTTTGTGTAAAATTGTGGAGAGCCAGCTGGAGTCAGCTAAATTGGCTTAAAGCTAAGGCATGCAAACCACTTAGATAAGTGGTCATAAAAACTGCCTGGGTACAGAGTGACTGTGCATTGAACCCTGTCTTGTGTATCACAAGGAAGTTCTTGAAATAGTATAATATGGGAAAAGGATGTCTGGTGAGGCTTGCACAAGATCTCCATTGTCTCATAACATTTGTCAAGAAATGCAACCCATAGGAAGAACAACTATATCAATCAACAAGGCACCCCAGAGCTCCCAGGGACTAAACCACCAACCAAAGAGTACACATGGAGGGACCCATGGCTCCAGCCACATATGTAGCAGAGCATGGCCTCGTCGGACATCAATGGGAGAAGAGGCCCTTGGTCCTGGGAAGGCTCGATGCCCCAGTGTAGGGGAATTCCAGGACAGGGTGGCAGAAGTGAATAGGTGGATGGGGGAACACCCTCATAGAAACAGGGAGAGGGAGGATGGAGAAACTGGGAAAGGGAATAACATTTGATATGTAAATAAATAAATATCCAATTAAAAAAAACAAGAAAAAATGAAACTAGACTGGTTCCAAAGTTATTTGAGCTCTATTTAATGGCTTGTACTAGAAATCCCGGCACATAGACATTTGAAGAAAGAGAGATATAACTTCAAGGCTAGCCTGGGCTACTCAGTAGGTTCCAGGGCAGCCTACCTGACCTGCCACAGTGAAATATCTCATAAAAAGAAACACACAAAGTAACTAAACAAGTTACACACTTGATGTCCATATCATACTAGATGCCTTTGTAATCATGACACAGAAATACTCTTTAGCAGGAGAGCACTAGTTTATCATTGTGGAAGCACTGTACAAGTCTAAGGATGCTTAGAATAGGAGTTTTCCCACACTTTACCTATGGAAGGCCAAGTTTCTAGCCTTATTTCATAAGCTTACTGATAGTCATGTAACCCTTAGAAGATGAGAAGACACTTCAAAGAGTGTATGGTCCACCTTAGACCAAAATTGAAAGGTGCAGAGCAATCTCGGGCTGCATGAAGCAGAGCACTGCTTCCCTTTGGTTCATGGCCAGGGCAATGATATCCAGGTGCTATTGCCATTCATTTAAATAATCTAGGACACAGAAGAATTAGTTGAAAAGAATTCAACACTACGCCGGGCGTGGTGGTGCACGCCTTTAATCCCAGCACTCGGGAGGCAGAGGCAGGCGAATTTCTGAGTTCGAGGCCAGCCTCGTCTACAAAGTGAGTTCCAGGACATCCAGGGCTATACAGAGAAACCCTGTCTCAAAAAACCAAAACCAAAAAAAAAAAAAAAAAAAAAAAAAGAATTCAACACTTCTCCCAAAACAAAGAGAAATAAGTATCACATAAGCTTGCTGTCTTACGACATGGGACCCTCTACACAGCAATTATTCCAGTTGCCTTTTTTGCTTTGAGGTAACAGTTTTGCCTGTAACTGACTCTGTGTCTTTTTATTTCACAAAAAGCTGATGGATCCTGACCAAAAACAAAACAAACAAGCAAACAAACAAAATCATAAAGAAAAAGAAATAAGAATGAAAAGCCACAAGACAGATATGGACATGAACTGTGTCTGCTAATGTTTAACTGTCATTTTTTTTTTGGATGTACTGCACCACATGTACTGCAATAGCCTGAAACAAGGCCATCTACACATTCATTAATAATATTTAATATTAAAGCCTAAAAGATTATCTTTAAAAATGAAATGAATAATTTCATGGAAATTTAATCCCTATGGCTAGAAATAAATCAAGCCTATTTAAGAAGACACAGAAAAAGTGTTAATGCAGACATAAATACAAAGAAGACACAGTTAAAAGCACCAACTTTCACACTAGAAAGTTCCCAGTATTGACTTTCGTATCAGAAATGAAATTACTTTATTCACTGTGGTCCTTCACTAGTTCTGTCTGAATGCTGAGATACTAATCTGAATACTCCAGCTCTTTTTCTCCTTGCCAAAAGCAGTTTCCATGATATAAACTAAATTCTATATTAAACTCGTTGAAAGAGAAAACATAGTCTGCAAAAACCATGACTTTCAGTTACGTTCATCTTGGTTACCTAGTGAGTATTTGTCCCCTCTTCTAAGTGGGATTGAAGTGAGATCCTCATGTGGATGGGCCTTCCTTCTTGTTTAACTTCATAGGGTCTGTGGGGTGTATCATCGGTATTTTGTACTTTTTTGACTAATATCCACATACCATGGATATCCTCTGAGTTCTGGATTACCCCACTCAGGATGATATTTTCTAGTTCCTTCCATTTGCCTACAAAATTTATGATGCTCTTATTTTTTTTTTAAAGATTTATTTTATTTATTATATGTAAGTACACTGTAGCTGTCCTCAGACACTCCAGAAGAGGGCGCCAGATCTCGTTACGGATGGTTGTGAGCCACCATGTGGATGCTGGGATTTGAACTTATCACCTTCGGAAGAGCAGTCGGGTGCTCTTACCCGCTGAGCCATCTCACCAGCCCCGATGCTCTTATTTTTAATGACTGAATAGTATTCCATTGTGTAAATGAACCACATTTACATTTCTATATCCATTCTTCAGTTGAGAGACATATGGGTTGCTTCCAGTTTCTATTATGAATAAAGCTGTTGTGAACACAGTGGAGCATGTGTCCATGTAGTATGGTGGAACATCTTTAGATATATGGTGAGGAGTAGTATAGCTGAATCTTCAGGTAGAACTATTTCCAATTTTCTAAGGAACTGCAAGATTGATTTCCATAGTGGTTGTTCCATTTTGCAATCCCACGAGCAATGGGGGAATGTTCCTCTTTCTCCACATCCTCCCCAGAATGTGCTGTCACTGGGAGGCAGAGAGATGGAGTGACCTAGGTGGGAGAGAGATGGGGGAGTGGGAAAGTGGGACAGGATCGGGTATGAGGGGCAAGAAAGATGTCCAGAGGTCCACTAGAGTGAATGGAAATATTCAGCTGCTGAGGGTAAGGGTGGAGTTGGGGTGGGGAGAACCTCTAGAAAGTCCCAGAGACCTTGGATGCAGAAGACTCCCAAGACTCAATGTGAATGACCTTATCTGAAATGCTCAACAGTAGGGATATGGAACCTCAAGAGACCATCTCCAGTAGCCAGGACCCCCACTGGAGAGAGGCGGACACCAACTCACTCCATAACGTTCAGCCCAAAATTGCTCCTGTCTAAAAGAAATTCAGGGGCGAAAATGGAGCAGAGACTGAAGGCATGGCCAACCAGTGACTGTCTCAACTTGGGATCAGATCCTCCCATGGGCAGTCCCTGACATTATTACTGATGTTATGTTTTGCTTGCAGACAGGAGCCAAGCAAGGCTTAGAGCGGCTCTACTAGCAGCTGCCTGAGACAGAAGCATATACTCTCAGCTAAGGAATGGACAGGAGTGAGGACTCCTATGGAATACTTAGGGGAAGGATTGAAGGAACTGAAGGGGATGGCAACCCCATAGGAAGACCAACAGTGTCAACTCACCTGGACCCTTGGGAAGCCCCAGAGACTGAGCTACCAACCAAAAAGTATACACAGACTGGTCTGAGCCTCACCTCTCTGCCCCTACCCCACTCTTTGCACAAATGTAGGAGAGGGCTTTCTTGTCTGGCCTCAGTGGAAGAGAATGAGCCTAATGCTGTAGAAACTTGATGCTCCAGGGTGGGATACCTGGGCAGGGGGTGGAGCCCTCTCACAGATAAAGGGAAGGAGGGATGCGGAAGAACGCTGAGAGGGGGGACCAGGAGGGAGTAACATTTGGGATGTTGAGAAATAAAGTAATTAGTTAATGAACATAAATTATTGTATATTGATTAAAAAAAAAAAAGCCCAGTGAGCTGAGAGAACCGTCCAGTAGTGCTGCCTTTCCTTGGTTTTCATTCCTAGATTCTATTTAGTCCCCATCTACCAGTTTCCCTACTTTCCTTTGACTCCATTATAATGCCTGCTCGCCTCTTTAAACTGAACTTTAGTTCTTGCTGTACTCCTCTGCCTTATAACTTTTCCAAGTGTCTGGCTGTTTCTTTGTATTTAGCATACATGATATGTAATATCTCAATCAAATAATGGGACCCATGTTTATAGAACACAACCATGGTTAACGTTATTAGTAGCAAGCAAACCTTAAAAGTAAGCAGAAGGTAGTGGATAAGGAAACAAAAGTATTTATTATAAACATAGATGTCTTTGGATAATTGAACTCTAACTAAAGCTATCACTTAGCACCATGATCTATTTGTAAAGTTTTTTTTGTTTGTTTGTTTTGTTTTGTTTTGCTTTTTGGATTAGGAAGTTAGGGAACTGGTAAAGCTGAAGGATATTCATAACTGTAAGCAACCCATAGAAACAATACACCTCCTTGACATTTTTTTTCTTTTCTCTGCCCCATGATACTTTCTCCTATTTCAAAGTCTCATTTCTAGAGGGACCTTTGCAATATAAGAAAGCAAAGTCCACACCTGAAAAAAAGCACTAAAAACAGTTCTTGAAAGTGCATGGTTAATTAGTGAAATGCATGTAATTTGCTTGCTGAAAAGTGCTAGTGTATATATCAGCATTATTTAATACTGGGAAGAATATCAGAAGAACAATATCAACCAACCAGAGCTCCCAGGGTCTAAACCACCAACCAAGGAGTACACATGGAGGGACCCATGACTCCAGCCGTATATGTAGCAGAGGATGGTTAGAGAAGAGACCCATGATAGAATTGTATTTTCATTTCAAAAATAAAGAAAATAAAAAATGTAAACACAAATCTATGGTATACAATATACTGTTTTGATATGTATCCATTGGAAAATTGAGGTTTACCTCTATATTTAATTGAGTGGATTGATTGACTGAATCAATAATTCTGATGGCTTAATTTAATCAATATATTTGATATACAATCACCCATAAACTTAACATTATTTGTACTAAAGTTATATAGATTCTGAAGTGTCTAAGTAATTTAACAAATGATAAATTCTTAACTCTAAATAATCGTTTCAGAAGTCACTTAAACTATCTCTTAATTCTTTCCATACAGAAGAATTACAGCCCATAGTTGAGCCAAACTGATGGGAAGATAGGTAGATAGATAGAAAGATAGATATAAATAGATAGATAGATAGATAGATAGATAGATAGATAGATAGATAGATATTTTGTATTTTTGAATTTTGATAGACTTAATGAGGATTTTAAGTAAAATTGTAAGTAACATATATAAACATAAAACTGAGCACATGTTTGTTGAATATATTGAATAAATCGCAGCATTTATTCCAGAGAAAGAATTCTCTATCACTGGTTCATAAGTGGTTTCAACATGCATACATTAGCATGGTTTGGGTAATATTCCAAGTAATCAGAGAAGTGATTACTTCTAATACTATTAATACTGCAATAACTGGTAGTTGCTGAGCCTAAAGAACAGATACTTTATGGCGAACAGAACAATGAATAAAGTTATGGAGGCCTGAGCCTAAACTAAACCATTATTGTTAAAAGGTGACTTTAAAGAAACTTTCAGGCCACCAGTATCAGGATGACATCCTACAACCTGTGGAGAAAACATAGTGCCTGGAACAAAGCATTCTCTGACAATGTTTTCCCGAGCACACTTTATCCCTACATAAGCCACAAATCAGGCTGCCTACTCATTTTCTCAAAGCAACTACTTTTTTTTCAATTTCCTTTCAGATTACAAATGTTGCGAAAGCACTGTCATATGTCAAACATAATCCAAGAGATATCTAATTTGTAACAACAGAAGATGTCAGAGAATGAATAGATTCACGGCATTTATATCTGTGATGACAGAGAAAGATCTATTAGCGTTGTTGTTTCTCACTCTGGTGAATTAATATCAGGAACACTTTTTTTTTTTTTTCTGAATCATTGTTAATACGAAAATTATTTAAATACTAAATACTCTAATGCAAGTAAGATTTGGGGTTTTTGTTTTGTATTTTGTTTGTTTGTTTGTTTTGATTTTTGGCCATTCTTTTGGTGCACATCCACCAAGGTTATCTGCTGGTTTTAAGATGCAAAGTCTTTAACCATGAAAAGACATCATTTCAAGAGTAGGTGTATTTACATACAATTCATAGCTTGCATAAAGTTCAGTATTTCTAAGTATAACTATAATCACAGTAATATCTAATGAACTTCCAGTGCTGTTAATACTGCAATGGTTTGTAGTTGTTCAGACTGAAGAACGGTATATTTTATAGTGAACAAAACAATAAATTGATTCATGATAGCATGAGCTATGAAGGTAGCTGTTAAATTTTTGTATATTATCTGGCATGGTGGAAAATGCCTTTAATTGTGGGGGCAGAGGTTCAGGAATTTACAGACAGGTCAACTATATGGAGAATATGAAGTCAACTTGGTTACATGAGATCATAAGTTTTAATTCTCTCTCTTTCACACACACACACACAGAGAGAGAGAGAGAAAGAGAGAGAGAGACAAACACACACACACATTCTCTCTCGCTCGCTTGCTCACTCTCTTGCTTTCTCTCTTCTGTGTATATGTGTGTTTAAGAGAGAAAGACAGACAGAGACAGAGGTAGAGAATAAATGAATTTAACAGATTATTTAGTGTAAGTATAGATTCATTCAATCCTATATTGGCTCAATTTCCACACTCCCCGACCCAGAAAAAAGAACTTCAGTTAGAATTAGTCACTTTTCTTGTTACCCATCCAAACAGATGGTCAGCATTGACCATTTGTTGATAAAGCATAGTATGAATATGAATTTTCTCTGTAAAAGAAATTATATAAACAAGGGGTCATGAATTTGAGAAAAAAGGCAAACAAGGGTATATGGGAGGGCAAAACAGGCTGTGACGGTGTAATGGTATTAAAATATTTTAAAAAAGAGTAAAAGCATTTCAAGAAGGAAATTGTTAGCTAGAAATAATGAGGTATATTCTCCACACAGTGCACATAGAGCATACCTAGACAACTCTCCACAGAGAAAGCTGGCAACAGCTGCCCTGCTTGTGGGTGCAGAGATTTTTCTTTCAGATTAATAATACTTGTCATTCTTGCAGAGGACCTGGGTTCTGTTCCCAGAACACATATGGTGGCTCACAACCAACTGTAACTCCAATTCCAGAGGATCTGATGCCCTGTACTAGACTGTGTAGGAACTGGGCATGCATGTAAAAAAATATATTTAGCTTTATTTTATGTATATGAATGCTTTGCCTGCAGGTATGTTTACATAAAATAAAGCTAAATATTTTTTTTAAATACCACTGTACTTCTTTATAGAATACATAAATATTGCAAAATATTCATTTTGTTCATTGCTTTAAGTTACTTTTACATTATCATTGCCTGCAAAGATATTAGAAAGTGTTCTTGTCTCTGGTCTGTGATATGCACAGAAAAACAGGTGTCTAGGCAGCCACCCAGAGGCTAGCTCTGTCTGAGCTAGAAAAAGCAACAAGCAAATTGTGTGTCTTCAGGACACAAAGGGCTTTGCCTTCCTTCAGAATTTAGCACTAATGTATGAGGTAGACTCCAAACTTCCCTTCATACACTCTACCTAACTCAAGGCAGGTGCCAAAAAGGACCAACCATGCAAGGTTTTAGCTAGGAATCCCTTGTCACTGGCCACCCTGATCATTACTCTGAAAAGTGCCCATCACACGTATTCTCCATATTAAATATGTTTATATCTTATAAGCAGACTATTTAAAAGAAATAAAAGGCTTCTTATAGCAAAATTGCTTAAAATCTGATGATTAAGATTGGAACATGAACTCAAGGATATGGCTCAGTCAACAAACTTCTTGTTACATAAGTTTAAAAACCTGAGTTCAATTCCCAGAACCCATGTTAAAAATAGAAATACAGCATAGTTGTTCGAGAGTAAAATCCCCACACTTTGGAGGTAGAGAATCTTAGGGACTTGTGGCCAGTCAGACTAGCCTAATCAGTGGTCCTAAGCATGACTTTCCTCTTTGAGGCGATAGATAGATAGATAGATAGATAGATAGATAGATAGATAGATAGATAGATAGATAGATAGATGGATGGATGGATGGATGGATGGATAGATAGATAGATAGATAGATAGATAGATAGATAGATAGATAGATAGATAGATAGATAGGCAGGCTTGTCGACCGATGGACAGACAGATGGACAGACAGACAGACATAAACAGATAGGCAGACAGGAGATAGGTAAGACAGCTTCATGAGTAAAAATGCCACAGAAACCTGACAGCTTGAGTTGCATATCCAGAACCCATGCAAAGATGAGAGGAGGGAACTGTACTTGCTAGTTTTGTGTCAACTTAACACAGCTGGAGTTATCACAAAGAAAGGAGCTTCAGTTGAGGAAATGCCATGAGATTCAATTGTAAGGCATTTTCTCAATTAGTGATTAAGGGGGAAAGGCCCCTTGTGGGTGGGACCATCTCTGGGCTGGTAGTCTTGGGTTCTATAAGAGAGAAGGCTGAGCAAGCCAGGGGAAGCAAGCCAGTAAGGAACATCCCTCCATGGCCTCTGCATCAGCTCCTGCTTCCTGACCTGCTTGAGTTCCAGTCCTGACTTCCTTGGTGATGAACAGCAGTGTGGAAGTGTAAGCTTAAAAAACCATTTCCTCCCCAACTGCTTCTTGGTCATGATGTTTTGTCCAGGAATAAAAACCCTGACTAAGACAGGAACCAACTCTAACTTCTCTGACCCATCTTCACAGGTGCCCCAGTCCCTACACACACACACACACACACACACACACACACACACACTCACACTCACACTCACACATACATGTCTGAATAAAAAAAGAAAGACATGAAAAGGAAAGCATACAACAGCTCCTAGGTATGGTGTAGATAAAAGGAGAGCATAGCCAGAGGCAGGGACATCTGGGAGAGTCCAGAGTGGACATGACCCTGAACCAAGTAAGTAGAAAGGGAGAGGAAATGGAGGGGGACCAGGTACACAAGCCAGGAGGCCCAAAGAAATAGATAAAAGCATTAGGTAATAAATATGGCTGGATTATATACAGAAGGGTATCTGGGGGAAAGGCAGCCCAGACCCTGGCGTTGAGAATTTTAGAGTAGGTGGTGGTGTATGCCAGCCATAAGCAGGAACAGATAGAGACTGAGGAATGCAGAGAGAATCTGGCAACCAGGTCTGCTTTGATACATTAAATAATCTCCTCAGACATTTGTCCCAGCTTTGAAACCTAACAATGCACACGTAGAAGAACACAATGCAGTAGAACATGAATAGCCACCCAGCAGATGAGAGGTAGAGGGTGCCTCAGCTTTTCAAGGCAGAGAAGGAATATCCACCATCACACATTAAGAAACACAAAGTAATCATTTCAAGCAATCAAGTTTTAACAGTGGTCCTTGCACAACTGGGTGAAGGATGCAAAAAGAGGCTAAGAAGGAATCAGGGTCAGAGTTCTATGCATGCTCAGAAAGCTGAATTCATATAAATTTTGCTTAGTATGCAATTTCAGCTTAGAGGTGTATCTCTTTTGACCTGTCTCTGGTTTTTCTTTTTGTTGTTGGTGTTTGTTTGTTTTTTTAATCTAAGGAAAAACTTCAGTCAATTATGCCGAAATATGTAAAAGCATTTGTAGAACTAGGCTAAAAGAATGATGGAGTCTTTACTTAGAGTTGATCAATGGCCCCAAAACTTTTAGTTCTCTGTTCACTAAAATCTGACCAGTCAACCAAATAAAAAAATACCAATTTTCTAAGGCAGATTTTTTTTTGCCTCTCTCCAAATATTGCAATATTAAACAGCAGATTCTTTAAACCACACCAGCACTTCCAGCTATTTTTATTTTTATTTATTTTAAAAGCAGTTAAAGTTTCTTCAATTGTTTATAGTTTTCAAGGAAGGCAGTAAGTTAGAGGAAAATCACTGTTGATTACAGTACATGGTCATTGTTCACCAGTAGACACAGAATAAGAACATTAAATGAGTTTGGTTTTTATTACTTTAAGAAAGCTGAACTGCAAAAAAAAAAAATTATGCAGAAGAAAATGTCTGCAAGAATAGCCAGACTCAAAGTCTGCTCAAAGGGCATTTTAAGTTAAGTAAAGTAGCCTCTTGCAATCAGAATAGTTCTGTGTGTCTTTTCTTGTATCCTGCTTTAATAGTGAATACCTACTTTGCATATATCCCGGATCAACATTTATTTAAGTGTACCAGCAGGTGGCACTGCCACACACCTTAACCAGAGAAACCATCCTGTTAATGTGACACTGAACTTTCCTCAAAGACAAATCCAGTTTCAGTTTCTTCACTGAAATCTATAAATAAAAGAAATCAAACCTTAATCCATAACTCCAGTTATTAATTATATGAGATGTCACGAAATTCTGGCAACTCTTCCTTCAGAAAAAAAAAAAAATGAAATCACATTTAAAAAGCAACAGAATGTATGGACATTCTTTTTCTAGGACCAATGAATGAAACCCAGGAGCTGTGAAAAGTTTTACTCTGTGTCTGTAACAACCCGTAAAGTTGCATTTATTTGGAAGATACCCAGATATATGTTCTGATTGGTAAACAATTATACTCAGGATTAGGCATACCTAAGAAATCCTTAAGTGAGCTGGGACTCCACTTGGTTTGGTTTATAGATACTCCCTCTTCTAATAATAAAGGCGGCCATCTAGCTTCTTCACCTGCAAGTACTGAACACCCTCCTTCTCTAAGCAATGCAGGGCTGCCTCACTCCAAGCACTCTGAACAGTAGGATAAGTTGCTCCTTTCCTAACAACAAGTATACTCAGGCAGTTTCTATTTAAACATACTCAGTATATCCTGTAGGAAGAATAGAAGACCCATCATCCTACCTGAACAGGTTTTGGGTGCATCCCAGTCAGGCAGGCTGTATCCTCCAAGTGAACTTGTAGAGAGAATCCCTCATGTACCATCTGATGGCTGTGAAACTACATACAATCGATACGAGGTGCATCGTGAGTAGAGACATGCTCAGAAGAAAAAAAGAAATTATTACATGAGTCTATCAATTATAATAGAGAACTATCCAAAATTCCACATTAGTTACTTTTCTGTTTCTGTAATAAAATATAATCATCAAGGGTGATTTATGAACATTTACTTTGCTTAGGGATCCAGAAAGGAAGTCCACAGTGACACAGGGGGACACAGAAACTTACATCTGGGGCAGGAAGCTTAAAGAGCACATCTCCACCCTTCAACGCAAAGCAGAGAGGGAAGTGAAGGCCGGGGAGGCTTTAATCTCTCAATGCCTGCTCCCTGTGACATACTTCCTCTAGCAAGGCTGCTCCTCCTCTCAGTACCACCAGCTAGGGACCAAATGTTCAACTATATGCACCTCCTAGAGAAACTGGTCATTCAAACCACCAGGCCTACCTCTCTATTACACCCATAAAAAGAGACCCCCATATGATTATCTAATATTCCACTAGTGTGGCCTGCTCTCATGCAGTGTATTCTGATCTTTTCTATGGCTTTAAAGAATTCTTGCTACACTATAAAACTGTGTGGATATTTATTTAAAGTTCTTGAATAGGAGCTCAGGAATCTGACCCAGCTAGCCCCATCCCTAATTATTGGTAACAAGTCCCTTATAAAACTGTTCAGAATGATAAACCTTGAATTGTTGGTGAGTTATAAGGATTCAATTCATTCTCAAGAACAGTATTTTAATCATCTATTTGGTCACTGTGTCTAAATATCGCTTTGATATGCGTTTGTTGAATGTCAGACCTTCTAATCTAAGGAAATAGCAGGAAAAGTGCTTTCAGCTGTAATTATCATGGACCTGACTTTATCCAACAAGATAGAATAAGAGACGTGTTTAATAATTTAACCCATTGCTGCTCACTGTATCCATTAATATTGGCTCATGCTAACTGAATTTCATGGTCATTATTAACTTTAATACTAATATTTATAGACTCAGATCTGTTCCATGTTGCCTGTCTGATGCTTCTGTCTTAACTATGTATACATTATGCTGTTGGCATGTAATCAGAATAAATATTTAGGGGCAACACTTTCAGCTTCACTGACGCATTTAACTTAATTGATTACACTTGGCATTTACAGATAATGAGGACTCCCTGGTTGTCAATTGCTCAAATGACTATTCTCAATGGATGATGGTATAATTAAACGTCAATTTCTGCTTCAGATGAGAACTCTCTACAAACAATGGCCTACTTCCATCTGATGGTTGTACACAAAGAATTTAGCAAACAATCACAGAATATCAGTGCTGAAAAGCAGTAGGTATAAAAGAGACTACTAATTATTTCTGTTGCCATATTTTTGTTTGTTATTAAATAGCCAATTAATTTTAAAATGAAGTCTATAATGAAGGTAAACTATTGTCTTTACTGTTGTATGGGTGTTCATTTTGTTATTTTTTAAACGGGGTGCCTTTAAAAAGTTTGCCTTTTGCTGGGCAGTGGTGGCACATGCCTTTAATCCCAGCACTCTGGAGGCAGAGGCAGGCAGATTTCTGAGTTCGAGGCCAGCCTGGTCTACAAAGTGAGTTCCAGGACAGCCAGGGCTATACAGAGAAACCCTGACTCAAAAAACAAAAACAACAACAACAACAACAACAAAACAACAACAACAACAACAAAAGTTTGCCTTTCTATTCCTTTTCTGGGAATCTCTCTCTGGTTAAAATCTTTAAAGTGGGGCAAAAATGTCTCTGTGAGTCATGCTATTTGGGTAATGAACCTGTTCTTACTCCATTCTATCAAATGTGAATTAGAAAAACAAGTCTGTTGTCTAGTCTTTCTTGCAAATGTAAAAAGATTTTGGGATCTCTATTCTAATCTTTTCCCGCTTAGGCAGAGTAAGTTGAATTAAGTAGAGGCTCGCTGACATGTCTTAGGCAACTGGGGACTATACACCATCAAAAGCCCAACAATGGGGTAAGAATAAGTAAAGTGTGTACTTGCTATGGGGGAATCAGCCACCGACTTCAGTATAAAGTGGCTGGAACAGAGGTTTTCCTGGAGATCAGAAATGAGAATTCCGTGGTTGGCCTCGAGGTTCAAATCCTATGTTGATGGTAAATGTCCTAGCAATCCATGAGGCAAAAATTCTAGAATCATCCTTACCATTCTACTAACATGGGTTAATAAGTTTGGAGTGAGCCATGATGGCACACTCCCCCTTGTTTTGTCCAATGCTCTGTTGCCTAAGTTTACTGTTCTTCTGGTAGCTTCATAGCTGATGTTATCCCAAGGGCATGCCTTAACTGGGGTGGGGAAGCCTCCCTTGTACGCATGCACACAGAACCTCAAGGAAGGCGCGGTGGGGAGGCTTTCCTCTTGTTTTTCATTTTAGCTTTAAGGTATTTTCATCCTGATGCTTTTCACATCTCCACACCTTTGAATCCCTGTCACGTGGTCTCCACTGCCTACCACAATTGGTAGAACCCTGAGTTCTCACTACTCTTCCCCACAGCAGCTCCCAGCTGACCTCACTTTGTGGATCATTATTCTAGTCATAAATCTTGTCGACTTCTATAGCCACTTAGATTCCTAATCCACCTTCTGAACTCTCACACTTGTGGATCAATACAAATTAAACCACCACTAATAAACTAGGAATAGGGGCCTGTCTTTTATGCTGTCTGATGTGTCTAGTTTTCATAATTCTGTGTCGACTTGACTTAGGCCTTGCTGTGACTTTTGACTGCTCCCAGTTTTCTTGTATTCTCATTCCACTCCTTACCTCATGCAACTGTCTTGTTAGTCATTTCTGTCTTGGGGATTTGTTCTTCAACTACCTGCCCCTCGCTCAAAGTATAGTGAAACTGTAAAAAGCCATCAAATGTGAAAAATCTCCCAGGACCAGGAGAGGTGGTTTCATTTAAAGGCTAGCAGCAGCATCTTTGAGAGGCCTGTTAGAAATGAAACATTATCTGGTCCACTCTGCCTCGGTTATTTCTGCCCCTTCTTCAATCTGACAATCCATCTGCCTCTGTAGTCTCTCTTCTCTTTTTATTCATCATTTAATTATCTCATTCACTTATATAAAGTACTTTGGTTACACCACTCATTTACTTCCACCATTCTGCTCTATCACTATCTAGTGTAATTTTCTCAAAATCTACTGTATTAGGGTTCCATACAATGCCTCAAATGCTCCTTCACTTTGGCTCTTTCTCTCCTTATTTTCTCACTTGCTCTACCTTCCGCCCCCTCCCCACTTGATCTTCTCCTCCCTGTGCCCCTACCTCATCCATCCATAGCTATCGATTCCATTACCTTTTGCTGTCGAGATTTATTTTTCTCTGACTCTTCCCTGACTTTATACCTAACTTTGTTGGCTTTATGGATTATAGCCTTCTTATTGACTACTTAAGAGCTAACATCCACATGTAAACAAGTATATAGCATATTTGTCTTTCTAGTTGTGGATTTCCTCACCCAGGCTAAGCTTTTCTCTAGCTTCATCCATTTACCTGAAAATTCCATGATTTCACTTTTAACTGCTATGTAATATTCCATTGTGTAAAGATACCACATTTTCTCTATCCACTCAGCTGTTGACAAACTTTTAGGGGGGTTTTAATCTCTGGCTATTATGAATAGAGTGTCAAGAAACATGGTTGAGCAAATGTCTCTATAGTATAATGGAGCATCCTTTGGGTAAATGCCTAAGAATGGTATAGTTCTAAGAGTGGTGTAGTTGGATCTGGAGTAGGTCTGTTTCTAACTCTTTGAGGAACCACCACACTGATAGTGATCTCAATAGTAGCTGTGTAGGTTTGTATTCCCACCAACACAAAACCGTTTCTGTTACTTTGTATCCTCACAGTCATGAGCTTTTACTTGTTTGATTGATCTTAGCCTTTCTGACAGGTGAAAGATAAAATCTCAAAGTAGTTTTGATTTGCATTTTTTTCTGATGACTGAGGATGTTAAACATTTCTTTAAGTGTTTCTCGGCTTTCTGAGATACTTCGTCGGAAAGCTCTCTGTTTAAATCATCGGTACCTCATTTTCTAATTGGATTGTTTGTTGGGCTGCTTGTGGCTCTCAAGGAATCTATTGCTGAAGGCCACACCTACGCAACTCATTGAACATGGAGAAGTTGAGTTGGTGCCCAGTAATGGGAACACCCCATGCCACCCCTAGGGACTAACATTCATGGTATTCTAAGGTACTGTGCATGCTGCCAAAGGAGAACAGAAAACACCAACCCAGCTACAAACTGAGTCACAGTGATGACCTGTAGGCAAGAGATTCTCAACCTTCTTAATGCTGTTACCCTCAATACTATTCCTCACTTTGTGGTGATCCCCAATGAGAAAATTATTTCATTGCTACACCATAACTGCAACTTTGCTACTCTTGAATCATAATGTTTAATGAATGCAGGATATCTTAGTCGTGACTCCCAAAGTAGTGACCCACTGGTTGAGAACCACTGCTCTACTGCAATAGAAGGACAATGCTGTGGGCATAACCAACCAACATGTGATTCAATTTAAGGCCTATTCCATGAGATGGAATCCATCCCCTATACTGCTCAAGTAGCCAAGTAAGATAGGCTAAGGACCTAGAGGAAAACCAAATACTACTGTACTGCTAAAGGAATGAAGCCATAAAATGACCCCAATGACGTTCTGCTATACTCAGAGATCAGTGCCTTGCAGAGACCCACAGCTAGACATATGCAGAGTGATGATAGACACTGGAACTATGAGGACTCAGGGAATCCTACAGAAGAGGTGGACACAGTGTAAGAGCCAGTGGGGAGAGAGGGCATCAAGGAATAAAGACCCTGTACACACAACAGGACCAACACACGTGTGAACTTGGAGAGACTGTGGCCGCATGCACAGTGCCTGCACAGATTTGTTACAGATTAGGTCCCAGCATTGACAGAAGGAGTCACAAGCCCCCATTTTTTTTCTTTTATTGAATATTTTCTTTATTTACATTTCAAACGTTATCCCCTTTCCAGGTCTCCCTTCTGGACATCCCCTAAGCCATCCTCCCTCCCCCTGCCTCTATGAGGGTGCTCCCTCACACCCCCACTCTCGCCTTTCCTCCCTACACTTGGGCATTGAATCCCCACAGGACCAAAGGCTGCTCCTCCCACTGATGTCCGACAAGGCCATCCTCTGACACATATACAGCCAAAGCCATGGGCAGCTCCATCCTCTTTGGTTGGTGGTTTAGTCCCCGGGAGCTCTGCGGAGTCTGGCATGTTGATGCTGTTGCTCTCTCTAGGCTGCAAACCTCTTCAGCTCCTTCAGTCCCTTCTCCACTCTTCCATCAGGGACCCTGAGCTCAGTTCAGTGGTTGGCTGTGAGCATCCATCTCTGTATTGGTCAGGCTCTAGCAGAGCCTCTCAGAAGACAGCCATACCAGGCTCCCATCAGCAAGCACTTCCCAGCATCCCCAATAGCATCTGGGTTTGGTAACTATAAATGGGATGGATACCCAGGTGGGGCAGTCTCTGGGTGGCTTTTCCTTAAGGCCTCTGAAGTCTCTGCTTCATACTTTGTCTCCATATTTCCTCCTGTGAGTATTTGTTTACCCTTCTGTACTGGCTACATTTGTGTCAACTTGACACAGCTGGGGTTATCACTGAGAAAGGAGCTTCAGTTGGGGAAGTACCTCCATGAGATCTAGCTGTGGCGTATTTTCTCAATTAGTGATCAGGAGGGAAAGGTCCCTTGTGAGTGAGACCATCTCTGGGATGGCAGTCTTGGGTTCTATAAGAGAGCAGGCTGAGCAAGCCAAGGGAAGCAAGCCAGTAAGGAACATCCCTCCATGGCCTCTGCATCAGCTCCTGCTTCCTGACCTGCTTGAGTTCCAGTCCTGACTTCCTTCAGTGATGAACAGCAATGTGGAAGTATAAGCCGAAAAAACCCTTTGCTCCCCAACTTGATTCTTGGTCATGATGTTTGTGCAAGAATAGAACCCTGACTAAGACACCTTCTAAGAATCACTGAAGCATCCACACTTTGGTATTCTTTCTTCTTGAACTTCATATGGTTTGTGAATTGTATCTTTGGTATTCCAAGTGTTTGGGCTAATATCCACTTATCAGTGATTGAGTGCATACTGTGTGTGTTCCTTTGTGACGTGGTTACCTCACTCAAGATGATATTTTCAAGTTCCATCCATTTGCCTGTGAATTTCATAAAGTCATTGTTTTCAATAACCGATTCTATTGTGTAAATGTATCACATTTTCTGTATCCAAGCCCCCATTTTTAAGCAAGAAGCTATTTCCAACTGAAAACAACTTACAAATTAAAACCTAGTTCTGTCCAACAGTCTCACTGGGCTTACAAACCACACTTAAAACCAGGTGAGTCTTAAGACCACCCAGCATTGGATGACTACCAGGAAACCAACTCAAATCACATCTTTGGAGTTCTTTGTCTCATAATTGCTTTGATATGACAATTCCCTTTCATCTGTGGCTTCTGGATTTGTGTCTTTATGCCATTCCTGCATGTACAAATGCATTTCTCTGAGGCTATGTGTATTTTGCAAGAGTCTTGAGCTCTTCTTCTTCTGTTGGTTTCTTTGTTTTGTACTATTACAATTTGTTGCTTTTGTTTTATTTTTATTGTTTATATGTCTGTTTTCTAAGAGAAACAGAAAGGGTGTGGGTTTAAGTGGAGTGGACATGGGAGGGGGTGCTCTGAGAAGAGTTGAAGGAGAGGAAACTGTAATCAGAATATATTGTATTAGAAAAACCCATTTCAACAAAAAGTAGAAATAAAGAACTATCCTAGAATAATAACTTAATGTTACACTTGAATTCATTTAAAAAGCAATTAGAAGATATTTTAAACTCATAGAGTGATTGTAGATGCTTTTTTATTTATTTAATGCCATTGTTTCTCTTATTATGCTACCACTATATGCAGATAACTTTTTTCAAGTAAATATAATACATAGTTAATGTGTAGGCAAATCAGGAAGCCTATCATAACATTATATGATCTATGATATATACATATGTATATATGTATACACACACATTTCTTTTTCTAAAAAGAAAGTAACTCCCAAAAAATTTATCATGTTATATAATCTTACTAAGAGCTTTAGTGTCTTTGTACGGTTAAGACACTACACAGCCGATGTTCATTTCAAGTGAGTGCGAGTCGCACAATAGTCCAGCCATTGCTTTGGGGAGTGGGTCTTACCTCATGACAATCTACTCAAGACTGCCATTTCCTTCTCATTAGCTCCTTGGAGTGGGGAATTGGCTGCCAGCCACAGTTCTTCCAGTTTATGCAAACCTTATTACGCACATCTACCCAGTCTTCTCTGGTTCCTGCAACATTCAACTGACTACTCATAAAATTAGCATTTAAATCTCAATGATTTTTTTTATATTCCCCAGTACTTCTTTTTTTTTTTCCAGCTGTCTTGCCATCCATTTCTACTCCTAATATTTCTCCAGATGAAATGGAAAGGCAGGAGTTCAATTGCAGTAAAAAGTTTATTAAAACAAAACAAAACAAAAACAAAAGCAACAACAACAAAAAGAAATGGAACTAAATTGAGAAAAGGCTCTATTGGCAGGGAACACAAATCAATAATCACTTTCCTTAGTTAATGGACAATGTGAAAAGTACTGATTGACTTTGACATTAAGTATAATTCTCCTATGATTGGAAAGCAGCTTCTATTTAATGAATAAATGATTTTTAACAAACCTAAGAGTAAGCACCACTTAAAACCTGCATAGTATGACTTCAGCCTGTCTTTTATGTCTTTTTCTCCTGTATATCAGAGGGCACTTAGTGACTTTGTTTGGTTTGATAGTCATTATTTACAAATTAGTTTTATGGGAAAAGAGATCTTGATCGTCAGTGTTTTCTAGTTTCTAAGGTGCAAATGCTGTGGGAGTAGCTGTTTTCAACCATGGTTTTCATTAACTCTCCATATTCTAGCCAAGCCAGTCCCAGAATGTTTGCAGATGTCCCTTTAGTCTTACCTATGGTGTAAGTCATGTAATGTGTGCACCTAGCAAATTTCAGCGCTTTACTGAAGAATTTGCCGTTGCTGCTGTTGCACTTCTATGTTCTTGTCTTTGTCCACCCAAGCTGGCTTGACAAGGTAGCCTGGATGACTTTAATAACAGACTTGAGTTCCCTTAGTTCTAGAAGCTAGGAGTTCACAATCAAACTGCTCTGTCTAGCTTTCAGGCAGCCATGGTCTCACCAGGATGGTCCATGTTCTTTATTCTGTACCGTCATAAACACCTGTATCTCCTCCTCTCTGTGCAAGCCCATTAGTTCCTTAAGATGACATTCATACTATTAATGTCCTTATTTATCTAAAGTGTTCATTTAAGACACCAAATAGAGTTACATTGGATATTAGGACTTCAACAACTGAATCTTGAAAAACAACAACAACAAAAAATCTCACAACAGCAACAACAACAAAAAAACCAATAACTTTCATAGTATTCCTGAGCACCCTCTGGTTGTTCGTGATACACACACTATTTATGAAGCTTGCTCATGCTAGATGCTGGTTCATTCATTCTGTCTTCGCTGTATGCGACATTGATAGACATGATCAGATTTTAACATCTCACTTCATCGAAGCTCACCTTAGTTACTGGTAGTCTTTCTCTGAAAAATGTATGTTCCAATGAAACCAAGCATTTACTGTGTCACTCGAAAAGCTTTGGTTTTGTCTTTCTTCTCATGCTTGTTTTTCTCTGACAAATAAAAAATCCTATTTCATCAGTTCTGTCATGAAGATCTTCCTAAACTTTAACAACCTTTATATGTTTATTTGTGATGTTAAGACAGAATGAATATGACAATTGTAACACCAATTAAATTCCTTGAATAACATAGCACTAGCCCGTGTTTGTAATGTGATGTAATTCTTCACACATACACACTGGCCACAAATTTCTATTAAAGCATTGCATACCAATATTTGAAGCTAACAAATTTAGAATTATAGCATATGAAGTGTAATTCATATCCTCAAATTAGGCTTTTATTCCTTTAGTCTCTAAGATTATGTTACTTAAAGGGATTGGAGAAATGGTTCTCCCCAGAGTTTACAGCATTTGCAGAACTAGGTTTGGTTCCTAGCACACACAGCGGGGCAGATTTGAACTTTAATTTCAAGTTCAGAAGATAGGATGCCCTCTTCTGGCTTCCCTGGGAACTGCACTTATCTACACACACACACACACACACACACACACACACACACACACACACACACTTAAAAACAAAGAAGTCTTATTTTTTTAAAAAATCATTTTTTAGTGTATACTTTAGGCTATTTAGCAATTTTATAAATTTTATAAGATCACTTCTGTCCCAGTTAGGATTACAATGCTGTGATCTGCCACTACAACCTAAAGCAAATTGGGGAGAAAAGGATTTAATTACAGATCAGGAATCCAAGGAACTGAAACAGGGTAGGAACTTGGAGGCAGGGGCTGATGCAGCGGCCAAGGAGGAGGATGCTTACTGGCTTGCTCCTCAATGTATGTTTATTCTGCTTTCATACAGAACCAAGGGACACCAAGCACAGGAATAGCACTTCCGACAGTTCCCATTACAATTGTTAAAGAAAGAAAGAAAGAAAGAAAAAAAGAAAGAAAGAGAGAGAGAGAGAGAGAGAGAGAGAGAAAGAAAGAAAGGGGAAATGCTATTCTTTTTTTTTTCCTTTTTGTGGAGGCTAGCTTCTTGGAGAACTGAAAGTGTAACGTATCAGAGAGGAGTGAGCAGGTAGGGAGATGATGTTGTGACTTTGTACAGTGGTCCATCCATACCTGCATTCCATAGAAGATGGGTGGTCTGAGCGAAGACTGACTACAGGAAGGTGACAAACTCAGAGAAGTACCCTTCATGCAGAAGTGACAGCTGATGCAGAGACCTCCTGCTGAGATGGAGGTACACCTGGCAGACACAGAGACACAGAGTAAAGGACCAGGAGAGGAGTGGGAGAAGAGCCCAGGGGTGAGTTGTCTGAGGATGGGGAGGAGCTGTTCCTCATCTTTTATATCTCATCCCTGCTTTGTTCTGAGCACTGCTATTTCAGCTCCAAGGGCAGAGCATGCAAGGTCCCTTTTAATGTCTAGGGCAGACATTGACTGCTTCTGAGTAAACCTAGAAAAATGAAATGATATCCCCTACAATCACTGGTGGACCATAGGGAGGGCCTGCTGGTGAACAGTGTCTCAAGCATGCTATTAGTATCAATTAAAATAAAAGATTAAGTCTGAAGAATTCCCCAGGAAAGACTCTTAATAGGTAAGCTTAATTTTGCTTGAATTACAAATACAGGCTAAATATAGTGACTCATTTCTTATAAGTCTTTCATAATAATAGAAAAACAGACAATAGAGTCAGAGACCCACTCCTTCCTGAAGAAGACGCCACCCTCCTTGTGCCTTGCTTAGTTGACCTTGTTCTCCTGGTGTCTTTTATTCCCTCTGAGTCTTACAAGCTTTCTTTCCCCTCTTCCATAGGATTACTTGAGCTTAGAGCACTCCTGACCAAGGAATATGGGCCTGCACTAGAAAGGGAAAGGAGAAAGAAGGAAGAGGACAGTTGGATCCTGTCCTAGAGGCTCTAGAAAGGATGCATCCCTGCTTGTTCCCTGACTTGTCCTGGGACTCAATGTGCAGCCGACTGCACCATACCAGCACCAGTCCGCCAAGGATCAGCACTGGAGCCTCTGGAGCACTGAGGTGAAAGCTGTGCCATCCTAAGCCAGTTAGCTTATGGCTTATGATGTGGCTCTTAGAGCAGTGACTGATACATGGGAGATTTTAAAAATAATTTCCAGTTCAAAAGGGGAAACCCCATTAAAAATGAACAGTAACTGAAGTGCATGAAATTGATCTTCAGTTTGTTTCAGTGAATATTTTTATGAGTCTTATATATCCAGTTACAAACGACTTGGTCCGTTGGCATAAATGCTTGATTTTTTTTTTAAATATTGTATTATTGACACCCTAGGGCTTGTCACCAAACCACCATATTGTATAACTATATACTCCTTTCCCTTCTTTCTTCCCCTTTTGCTTTTCCTTCTATTCTTCCCCTTCCCCTTCCCCTTCCCCTTCCCTTTCCCCTTCCCTTCCCCTTCCCCTCCCCCTCCCCCTCCTCCTCCCCTCTGCCTGCCTTCCTTTCTTCCTTCCTTCCTTCCTTCCTTCCTTCCTTCCTTCCTTCCTTCCTTCCTTCCTTCCTTCCTTTTGTGGAGTCCAGTGGGGCTGATTGTATAGCTATATCTATTCTGAAATTCCTTAAGCAGTTTCTTTATAAGCACATACCATTTTGACCAGTGTCTAGTTTTTTCTTTCTTTTTAGTTATTTCTATAATTTTCAGGTTTTGGCTTTGTAAAGGCCATAGAATTTTTTTCCTCCCATAATATAAGAGAATATAGCAGTATCTTGTATTTTTCTCATGGCTTTAGCCCTAAATCATTGCTGCTAGAGCCCAATTGCTTATATAATTTTTGAAATATGTAATAAGTACCTAAAATGTTGAATAAATAAATTTGCCCATTAATTTATAATTATCTTGGCTTTAAGATATGTAATAGGTATATAGTTTTATTCATTAAATATTGCAAATAGTCACTGCCCCTGAGAAGTATTGAAAATTATAAATCTTACCCATCAATCAATCATGGTTGGTATTTCATTAACTCTGACATAGATTTTTGCACAATTCTTTAAGATGCATTTTTTATTATTTTAATTAATTTATCTATAAATTTGTATGTAAGAGTGTGTATATCAAATGTGAACAGGTGCCTGAGGATTTCAGAGGAAGCTGTCAGATCTCCTGGAACTGGAGTTACAAGTGGTTGCAAGCTGCTAATTTAAGTTCTCTGGAAGAGAGCACCAAGTGTCTCGATCCTGGAGCCATCTCTCAAGCCCTACTTTTCCATTTTTTTCTTCCCAAACACTGTTTTCTAGGTTCTTTTATATGTCAAGATGTCAAGTTTATTTCATAAAAACATAAAAAACAGTATAAAATTAGTAGAGTACATATAGCTTAAATGATTTAGAATGCAAAAAATATCTAGATAAAAATTTGTCTTACTATGTACAAGCTGTCCAAGAGAAAATAGCTCATAAATAGAAATGATTCTGTTAATATTTATGTAATTGAATTATTTATAAAAGCTTAATTATAAGCCATTAGGATCTAATGGAATAAATAGTGAATGACTTTGATAGTTGATTAGGTATTTTATGTACAAACTACATGTAGACTGCTTGAGAGACAGACTTCCACACTGCATAATTCAATCCACGGCCAATTGCCATCAACACAGGGAAGGGCCTGCAAGCTCCAATGTGGAGTCTCCTTTAGGCTTCCAGGCTAAAAGTCAGGCCAGTTAGCATGGAATTTTAGGGCCATGGGAAGCAAAACAATAGAATCCACATGAACCTATGGACTATGGAACTACAAGCTAACAACTTGGTGTTGTGGTAAGCCACTCTATGTGTAGCACACAGCTGTGCAGCAATAGAAACAGTGTGTCCTAGGTTCCAGATGACCTTAAAGCAATTACCTTTCCAACCTAGCCCAGATTTCTTCACAAAAGACACCAGCAGATGACTAGGAGTTCTGAGCTTCAGGCATGGAGAGAGGGGGACCAAAGGAGGGGAGCCTATTTAAGGCTGTGAACTAACTTATGGTACAGTGTCCTCAGGTCATCTCCTAATCATGATGAAGCGTGTGGTGAGATTATATTTCTTTCTGTTTTGCTTCAGTGAAAAATTAAAATTAGGATACTCTCAAATGACAATAGTATTTTAAAATAGTCATTTAAGTTTTTCAATAATCTGAGTTATGTCATTGAAAATGTAGTCTTAGAAATTTTATTAGCATGATTTGTAAAGAAAAAGTTAGGATAATATGAACAATATATTACAAATGGGTTATACTGATACCTTTGATTTATATAAGTATACATCTAAATTGCCTTAACTTAATACTCTTAACTATAATACAAACAAGGAGTGACATAACCAGTCATTTTCTATCTAAGTTTTCTGAGCTAACCACTAGCAAAATACTAGCATCTAATAGCATGATGAACATACACAGTTTGGAGAGCTATTATAAATAATAAACATATAATTAGAGAGAAATTGTGGTATTTCCTTTTTGTCGATTTTTTCCCTCAAGGTAAGTTTGTGGTAATGAAATCATGTTAATACTGGAATGAATAAATCTCTGTAAACTCAGACCATTAATCTGAAGATAATCACTAAAAGAAATTTTAGTTTTGATTAAAAAATATGTTATTAAAGCATTTGTTGTCAGTATGAACCAAATATTTGATATAAACAATTTAAATGGGAGAACGATTTATTTTGCTTAAAATTTCCAAGGTGCCAGTCAATCATAGTTTTCAACTGAAAACCAAGCCAGAAGCAGAAAAGAGTAGCAACAGGAAGTTCCCAAGGTCTTCTCCTTAGTGAACTTCTTCCTCCAACTAGATAGTACATTCCATGATCCTTCCTTAGTACATTTAGTCAAGTTTGAATCCATCAATAGATTCAGCTTTTCATCAAGTTAGAGGTCTCAAATGCTAAGTGTCTCTGGAAACACCGTTACAGACACACAAAGAAATAACTGGAGCCAGCCATATCATCTCTTAACACAAATTATACACACTGCCCATCAAAAAGGTGATGGTCAGCTGGGCGTGGTGGTGCATGCCTTTAATCCCAGCGCTGGGGAGGCAGAGGCAGGTGGATTTCTGAGTTCAAGGTCAGCCTGGTCTACAAAGTGAGTTCCAGGACAGCCAGGGCTATACAGAGTTACCCTGTCTCTCCAAAAAAAAAAAAAAAAAAACAAAACAAAACAAAAAAAAGAGATGGTCTTTTCTCTTTGCTTTTAAATTTATTTTTATTTTATGTGTAAATATTTTGCCTGTGTGTGTACAATATATGCAGTACTCAAATGGGCCAGAAGAAGACATCACATCCCCTGCAGTGGAGATAGACAGGTGGCTGAGAGAAGTCTTGTGGATGCTGGGACTCAAATCTAGAGCTTTTTGCAAAAGCACCAAGTTCTCTTGAATTGAATGCACAGAATTAGCCGTCTGTCCAACCCACACACCATTACTTTTTAATATAAGCAAATGATTATTAAATAGACGATGTGTCTAAAGCTTCGTGTTTTGAAAGGCATTTAATAAGAAAGGAAACCATAGGCCATTCAGTTGAGTAGACATTACAAGGTCCAGATAATATAGACAGATCTATTCATAAAACAAGCCTAGAAATGGAGTAAAGTAAGTTTACAAAAGTGCAAAGAATGGTCTATGGTGAGGCTATGATGAGACAATAGGGACTGTAGTTGTTTTTTAAAGTTGGACATTATTGGACCTTCCATGTTCCACATCCTCTGCTTTTGAAACTACCCATTAAGCACAGCTGGTTTTAAAGAGGTCAGCCTGGCCTGTAATGGCCAGTTGGCACCCATGCTAAGCTATTCATATCACCCGGGAACTTAAATCTTCATGGTAAACTGAAGTATAGGTTAGCCATTTTTCTAAGGCATGTATTTATTGTATATGAAAGCAGCGAGCACAAGTTTATGGAGAAAGGAAGAAACGTTGACAAATGAGCATCCGCTGGCCTTTCTGCTGTGGGTTTTAGGAGCGGCTACTTCTGTGTACCTCAGGCCATTTCAGTCAGCTGATACTTCGTATACCCAAACAATACACATTAAGAATAATGGATAATCTTACTTTCAGTTATGTTCTCACTATCCAAAGTTTTATACTTATATTAATTAATTCTATAGTTAAAAGAATTTATCATTATAAAGCCTGTAAAATATGCAATTAAAACCAAACAAAATATAGCTAGTGCATCAAAGGGGAAACTTTATTCATTCTCCTAATGATCTAAGTCACAGAAGAGTTGAAGTAGTTTAAAGTGGACTACACAGCCGACACAGAAAGGCAGTTTCGTGTACTAGGAATTAATTCAAGTGTAGGTATAGATCACACACCTGGAAAGTACAAAGAAATCACAGCAATTTAACATAAACTTAGACTGTGAGTTTTCGAGTAGCCAAACCTGAAAGAGCGTAGGGGTGCCTTTCTGTTCGTTGTGGGATTCAAGGAGGCGTCTTGACTCCTTAGAAGACTCATTTCCATCCTGGTTACTAAGTCAGAATTGAACCTATTCCACATGTGTCATTATAGAATTATTGACTTGAGCATGTGAGCATTTGAAAGTTAAAGAGAAAATGCAGGTGTAATTTTGCCCGTTGAAATCAGTTTCTTAGCAAGGCAAAGCCACACACCTTGGATCAAAAAAAAAGTGTTTTTGTCGATGATAAGCAAATGACTTTTTTATAGGAATAATGATTTACAGATTATTTAAATATAAATTTGGGCATCATCACCAGTATAGTAAAAGTGAATAATTTTAGTCTGAGGTTGAAAAGGTGCTTACTGACATGCAGTTTTCTCAAAAATATACATGGATGCTTGAATTCTCAGCTTAATGGATCATATTATTATCAAATAAGCCATGAATCTTTGAGTGACAATATGTTTCTTAAATATTTTATGTTGTTGGTTGCTTTTAGCTGTGGGTTAAAAATGACCTTGATTCATATAGCCAAGTAATATCCATATTACTAAACACATTCAAGAACATTACTGGTATTCTTCCCCCCCCCCCAAAAAAAAATAAATAAAATAAAGGATTTCTGCCCATTTATTTTGAACACAATGGCCCATATATATATATATATATATATATATATATGAAAATCAAAACTCATAACTTAGGGGCTGCTCAGCAGCCAAGAGCATCAGATTCTGAGTTCAAATCCCAGACATGGACAGGAAAATCTGGCACAGCTGTAAACACAGTGTTGGAGGCATGGTTGAAATAGAAAGCCTGGTGGTATCCAGTCTAACTCCTGACTCAGTGTCAGATCCCATGTCAAAGGATAGAGCCTACATCATAGAACACAGCACCTCCTTTATCTTTCCCTGGCTTCCTTTTGCAAGAATGAGTTTAGGCCCTAACACCAACTCAGGCATACATACAAAAAATAATAACAATAGCAACTCATACCCTTAAAATGTTGATCCATTCCATAAACAACCACCAAACCCAGACACTATTGCAGATGCCAACAAGATTTTGCTGACAATACCCTGATGTAGCTGTTTCCTCTGAGGCTATGCCAGTGACTGGCAAATATAGAAGTGGATGCTCACAGTTATCTATTGGATGAAGCACAGGGTCCCCAATGGAGGAGCTAGAGAAAGCCCCCAAGGAGCTGAAGGGGTCTGTAGCCATGGTGGGATTCCTGTCTAACTGCATATGTAAGGGAGGATGGCCTAGCTGGCCATCAATGGGAAGAGAGGCCATTGGTCTTGCGAATTTATGCGAATTCTATGCCCCAGTATAGGGGAATGCCAAGACCATGAAGCAGGAGTAGGTGGGTTGGGGAGCAGGGAGAGAGGAGAGGTATAAAGGATTTGGGGAGAGGAAACTAGGAAAGGGGATAGCATTTGAAATATAAATGAAGAAAATATCTAATAAAAATATATTTTAAAATGTTGGCTATATGTGATTCACATATTGGAAAAACACATCAATGTGAATCCAGAAGAGATATTTTTGATTTCTTTCTTCATAACATGTAAAATAGTTGGTAAAAAAAGTTCTGGAAAATCACATTGATGTACTAAAAAATAGAAGAGAAAAGACAGTTAGGATATAAAATATGTTTAGATGAACTTTATCTGGATTTTTACATAAATGTTTTTCTTTGTCCTTTAGCAGGATATTAAGTTTCATTTGAGGGAGTAATAAGTCAGGATTTTCAAGAGCATTTGAAGAAAAACATTTAATTTCTGCTCAACAGAAATTAGCTTCCAGGACTGCCAAAAACTCAAGGTCATGGAGGTAACTTGGCCAAAAGCCCAGTATAATCAATGTCTCAGTCAGTGAAGAGAAGTGTTCAATTATAACTTTCATTTTAATAATTACATTTGTCTACACAGTTGTCCAGGCAAGAACCTGGGCTACCACAGATGACTGAGGTAATTCTATGGTCAAAACAAGAGAAAATATGAGCTATCTGTTGTGGTGAACTATCTGGATGGATGAAAATTTTTCGAATAAATAGATAATAAGAGTAAAAAGGAAGTGTAAGCATGAAAATTTGGGAGGACAGAGACAACAGACTAAGATTAAAAGCATGGCCTTCATTGACAATTTTACATAAACAATAATAGCAGATGAGAAGGCTCAATGATTGGATCTTTATATACGGTTTTTATGCCAAGGCAAACACTGCAGGAACACATAGACCACGACATGATGTTAAAGATTCTTTTAAAACAGGAGGCAAGTCATATGGTAATAAGGCTGGTGGGGATTTGTCATTAAATTCTAGGAAGTGAGAAGATGACTTGAGAGATAAATTATATGGATATAATTGTAAAATTAGGAAATTTTGGAAAAAAATCAAAATAAACTGTCATATGTTCCAACAATTTTCTTTATAGTTTACCTATCACACATTAATAGAATATGAATGTTTGTATGTAAGCCTGTGTGCATATTCACAGAGCAATATTTCAGTAATGTTTATAAAAACGAAGACTGGGAAAGCTGAGTAATCTAACAAGATGCTTTTCATCCTTGCAAGAAAGTGTGTTGTGTGTAATGAGATAACTTAAGATGCTATTCATCCCTGCAAGAAAGTGTGTCGTGTGTAATGAGATAACTTCGAACACATGTTAGACATTGTATTGGAAGGAAAAATGTGCATACATGAAAATGCTAAAATAGATATTCATATTGATACATTACGACTTTTTAAAACTATGCTATTTTATTTTAATTGTGTGTGACTCTGTATGTGTCTGTGTGAGACTGTGTGTGTGTGTGTGTGTGTGTGTATGTGTGTGTGTGTATGTGTGTGTGCATGCATGTGAATGTGTATGCACATGAGTGTGGTGGCTGTGCAGGTCAGAAGAGGTTGGATGTATGGATCTGGAGTTATAGATAGTGATGAATGGTGAGTCTCCTGATATGCATGATGGGAAATGAACTTAGGTCCTGTGACAGAGCAGTGAATGTTTTTAATCACATATTCAACTCTCCAGCACCAATATATGAAATATATTGAAATATGTATAAAGAGCATAGATTTGCAAAAAAGGCAAAACTTTTATTAGTTCTTATTCTAAAAAGTGGGACCAGTAAATGAAGAGAAGATATTAATTTCTTTATATAAATTCATGGAAGACTTCACAGTGTAGGTAAACACCATATATGAGCTTTTGTATTATTATAATTAAGATTTTGATTTGGAGTTATATAACCATATGTACACTTACTACCTATTTCTATTCATGAACTATACAACACTGGAAGTTTATAAAGTATATCATACCCAACATATCTTCCACATTATATATTTTATAAGAGTATATAATTTATAATTTTTTGTTATTGGATATTTGAGACATAGTTTCTCTGTGTAGCCCTGGATGTCTTGGAACTCACTCTGTAGACCAGGCTGGCCTCGAACTTAGAAATCCACCTGCCTCTGCCTCCCAAGTGCTATAATTTATAATCTTACATCTTTAAATTCAATTAGATCAAGATAGTAAAATACAATGTTTCAGGTAGGATTGTTGGATGCATACAGAGGGTCCAAGTGAACCAGCAAAATGATGCCACATTGAATACAGAATACAGTATCCCAACACTGTATAAAATATTCCAAAGTCACAAGAAAGAAAACTAAATTTATAACATTCAAAATGAAATTAAGGAAAACACTTCAAAAGACATGTACATAGGAAGGTTAGAAATGTTGAACAGCTGTCACACGATTGACAAAATGCCCAATTGTATGGTCGCATGTATAAACACTCAAAACACCAAATAAAAGCTAGATGTAAAACAAAGAAAATATAGGGGCAGATATAAAGGATCAGACCTCCTGAAATACATGGATGAAGCTGCGTGAGAATTCTGACAGACTGTGAGAAAACTCCATGGAAAGAAGGCAAATGTCTTGTAACCTCCATGAAATGTGCATTCAAGCCCCTCTCAGGTATAATAAGTAGGAATGGGTTTATTTTATACTACCTATCATTTTAACACTTAACTCTTAAGAAGGAATGAATCTGTGGCCAACTGGGTAGGCTATATCGCTACAAAACACTTTACCCAAGAAACTGGAAAGGCAACCTTGTTTTTTTTTTTTTTTTTTTTTTTTTTTTTTTTTTTTTTTTTTTTTTTTTTTTTTTTATTTTTGGTTTTTAGAGACAGGGTTTCTCTGTATAGCCCTGGCTGTTCTGGAACTCACTTTGTAGACCAGGCTGGCCTCGAACTCAGAAATTCGCCTGCCTCTGCCTCCCGAGTGCTGGGATTAAAGGCGTGTGCCACCACGCCCGGCCCGCAACATTGTTTTAAAAGTATCTTGCTCTGCCCTGACCTCTCTGTCTTTATTACATTGCTTCTCCTTCCATGTAACTTGTGGTTTTGTTATCTGCTTTAAATTTCCAAGCAGACAGACATCTTTTACTTTTCTCTTCTGCAGATAGGCAAGGACCACATTGTCAACCAATTTGATCTCCAATTTATGAATCTCTGGCTTCATTCTCCCAAATGCCCAAACAGCATATTTTGTTGGCTAGGAACAAAACTCAATGGTAGAATCCTCAGGGACCTGACACTGGCTCTGGATATTAGAAACAATAGTGAAAGAAAGACACACTGTAGTTCCACCGGTGATGACCCAAGAGACTCCACTCAAAATAAATAAATAAATAAATAAATAAATAAATAAATAAAATAAAATAAAATAAAAAGTGTCCATCTCTTTTTTCCCTTCAAATTAGTAGGAAAATGTGAATAAGAAATATATCTAAATATTATAAATAAATTGCTAACATATTAACATTGAAGTGATTCATAAGAGATAGCTTCAGCAAATAAAATAAAAGAGAAAAACATTATATATTAAAGAATCAGAGTGAGCGCCACTAGAAGGAGTGTCAGGCGATGATTCTGCTGATGTTCGCAGGGCCACATGTGCCCACCTGGCCTACACCACCCTCCCAATAAGAACAAGCTGCACATCTGCTCCAAATGTGCAGTGAGCCTAGGTCCAAGCCTTGAATGTTGTTGGTTCAGTCTCTGTGAGGCCCCATGTGCCCAGGTGATATGACTCTGTAGGTCTTTCTATCTGCAAGCATAGTAGAATATCATAATTAGTGTCAGGAGTTGGCTCTCTCCCTTGGAATAGGTCTCTCAAGTTTGTTGAGTCATTTGCCAGCAAATGGATGGAACTAGAAAATATCATCCTGCTTGAGTTAACCCACACCCATAAAGATACATATGGTGATGTATTCACTTATAAATGGACATTAGCCATACATTTTAGGAGAATCCTGCTACAATCCACAGACTCAAAGAAACAGCACGGCCCAAGGGAAGATGGGTAAATCTGGCTCAGAAGGGGAAATAAAGTAGTCTTTGGAGGTAGATGGAGAAAGGGAACTGGGTAGGAGAGAGGGTGAGGAAGGCAACAGAGGGGTAGGTGTGGGTAATGGGGTGGGTCAGGGCTGAGTGTGAGAATAAAATCAACGTGTAGAGCCTCTCTGGGACTAGCTGGAGATCTGGGTCATAGGAGGCACCTTGGAGTCTTTGGGGGTGACCGACCCTAGTGGAGATACCTACCAACAGGGGATATGGATACTAAAGTGGCCACTTACAGTGGAGGGAGGGGGCGTCAACCCACCAGCAAAACTTCAACTCAAATTTTGTCCTCCCTACAAGATGTACAAGGATAAAGATGGAGCAGTGCTACATCCACTCCAGTAGTGACCTGCCTGACAGGCTGAAAAGCCTGGGCGCGGTCCCGAGGCAAAAAGTTCATGGAAACTTTCCTAGAACCGTGCATCCTGTATAACGAATGCTCCAATGTCCTTGTTTTAGTTGGTAAACAGATCTGTGTGCTTTCCCGTAATATTGCTTTATTATAAGTGCTCCTAAGGATTGATTTTTGACATATAGCTAAGTTAGATTCTAGGCAGTCCTTGATCCGACCCTGGGCTAAGTCACTGCCCTACACAGGAATTTACCATTATCTAGGAAGAAGGAAGTTTGTGATCTAAGGAGGAACCAGAGTAGATACTTAGAACTATAGCTAGTTGAGTTACACCCATATACAAGTATTTACAATGGCCTAGGGGGAAGGTGGAATATGGTAAGGGCCCCGAAGCCCACGTCCCCGGCTTCTAAGTTTAAACTGACTTTAGGTGGAGTTGTTTTTGAACCCAGTTGTTAACACAGAATTTTATCCCAGTCGGTTCCTGCCAGTCCTTCTGTGTTTGCATTCCTCTGCTTTGTGTAAGAATCCAGTAACCTCATTGTACCTTGCCAGTGTGTCACCGAACTTCCCTATTTTCTTCTGTATAAAAAGTTTGATTCTCAATGTGACATTACATTCAAATCCACACTCCCTTGTGTCTAGTCTGTTTGTCAGCCCACTTTCGCTGACTCCATGCCCATCTGTCAGAACCCCTGATTCCCACGGATTGAGGGAGGGGCGGGGGCGACTAGGCCCAGTCCGTGGCAGAGCAGAGTCCCAGGGAATAGTTTACTTTCGTAAGTCAGATGTTAACCTCTGTACCTCAGATTTAAATAGGCCACCGCTGTTTTAGCCAGATGTCAGTGATTGAAGGGCCCATTTCGTGAGTACTAGTGGTACTAGGGGGAGCTGTACAAAAGGCTTCAGAAGGGAACCCTATGAACTCTGAGGTCATGTGGATTGCAAGGACAGACCTCTGGCTGAGAAGGGAAGGCGTTCTACCTGTAGAACAGACTTAGGAGAAGTGCAGTATCTTACCTAGTGACCTATAGCTATCAATTGAACATGTGTCAACACAAGCTTGAGAGGAAAGAGCAGTAAGTAGCAGAAATGCTGCTGCTGCTGCTGCTGCTGCTGCTGCTGCTGCTGATGATGATGATGATGATGATGATGATGATTATAATATAGAAGCTACAGCACCATTTCAGTAAAGGTGACTAGGTTTTCAGATGCTCCCTGAGAAGTGATCCAGTTATGTCTTTCCTGTGACTCAGTTTACCTTCATGCCTAGATAATTGGCCACATGTAAAACCTTAGATTACTACCCAGACATAATTTGAAATAATACTCTCTATTCTTTTTATTATTTTGAGATACATTTTTTATTTCCAAAATTCCTGTGGTTATTTTATAAATGCCAGGTATAATATATATAATTTTAACTTTATTTGCCATTAAGTGTTAATATTAGAAAACAATAAATTAAACCAAATAGAGTACCAGTAATAGAAAGAAAGACGTACATGTGCTATTTGGCATTTAGGATAATGCTAGGTATAAATCGAGATCCTTTTTTCTTGAGCTGTTTTGCTACGTTGTACATCAAATTTTCTATCAGTTTGGATCTCTGATATTGCTTTCCTCTGTGCATTTTTTTTTTTAACAAAATGTGAACCTTTCTCTTCATTTTGTCTCCATCAAGATTCTGCTTGGGTGTCTCTTCCAGGGAAGTTTATTTGTATTCTTATCAAGCGATTGTAGTTTTCCCTCTTCCTCACACGTGGATCTAGTCACGTGATATTGATGATGCACACAGGCCTCTGTTTGTAAGCTAATGGTAAAGATAAGGGCTCTATTTATTTCCTATCTCCTGGCCCAAATTCTTGGTTGATTACACTTAACCGTTGAATTTAGGTTTTCCTGTGTGCAGCCACTAGGTGTCAGTGTTAGTCACTGGGATGATGTTGGATAGTTCTATCAAGTCTTACAGGCAATTTTGACATTAGCTTTGTAAGTCACGTTAGCATATTTTAGAAGGTCAAAATGTGAACCGATTTAAATCACTTTACGAAATGATAGCTGTATCTGACAAGGGATTAATGTATCCCTGATAGTGGTAAATGATAATTGATTACAGGGTGTCTCTGCTCCATGGGGAGGTTATGCAATATATAAAATAAGTTCCAAGTTTCCAAGCTCGGGTGCATCAGGTTATGATTTATAAAAATGCTCTGTCCCAGGAGATTTGAATTCATAGGTCTTTCCAGGACCAGCAGTTCCCTTGTTATTTTTTTGGGGGGGGGGAATATAATAAAAAGGCATTTGTGGAATTGTAATGTATTCATGTAATGATTTTTCTAACCTCCAACTCTGCATCCAGATTTGAAACCAGGTATGTCACTACAAACAATAAAATTTTACCTTTCACCATAGGTATCAGTAAAAAAAAAAAAAAAAAAAAGTCTTAAACTTTGAAAACTTGTGACTTCTTTGCTTTATAAATGTACTGATATTAAAGAGTGGCCTCTTCACATGTATGTTGCTGATTTTTTATGGGTAACATGAATTCTTGTTTGTTTGGTTGGTATTTTTAAAACAGGATTTCTCTGTATAGCCCTGGCTGTCCTGGAACTCACTTTGTAGACCAGGCTGGCCTCGAACTCAGAAATCCACCTGCCTCTGCCTCCTGAGTGCTGGGATTAAAGACGTGCGCCACTACGCCCAGTGGTAACATGAATTCTAATATAACTTCTAATTCTCACTCTGCTACCCATCCTCCTGCTGGCACATTTGAGTCATATGTAAATACATTGATCCCATTTCAGCATTTTATATTAGACATTTCAGTTTTTATAATTTTATAAATATGCTTTGTAGTGTTTAATCTGGATCTTCCTTTGAAATCCCAGTAAAACATGGACTCAAGATAGAACGATTTCAAAAGTAAATTCTATTTTTTTTCCTCTTCCAAATTATATGAATCTGAGAGACATGAAAAATCTTTCAACACGCCACCTGCTGGATGGTCCCCTGTGATGAATTCTCTTGGTGATACATGGGATTGCATTCTCACATGTTTTATGCTCCCTCAAATCTGTTCTCTAATTTGCTCATTTGACCTTAAGCCCCAGCGAGGAACCTGGGGAAATTCTCAGCATTTACTAGACAGTTTACTTGAGTTATCAGTGCGTATGCATCTTAGCCTTAGACAACTTGCAGATAGTTTATGGTGTTGATAACCCTCTTTGCCTTCTCTACTCTTATGAAATGAGGAACAGACTATCCATATTTCTGCCTGGCTATGTCTGTGCTACATGCTCCTAATAGTGGCACACTCCGTGCATATGCTGTAATATGCTTTGTGTTGCTTATTTTCCTTTTTAAATTTTTTATTGAATATTTTATGTATTTACATTTCAAATGTGGTCCCCTTTCTCTGTTTCACTTTTGCAACCCCCCCTCTCCCATCCCCCTCCCTCTACTTCTATGAGTATGCTCCCCCTCCCACCCAATCTCACCTCACCACCCTGGCATTCCCCTACACTGGGGAATTGAGCCCTCACAGGACCAATGGCTTCTCCTCCTATTGATGCTAATTGATACATATGCTGCTGAATTCGTGGTGGCTTTTGCTACCTTGAAACCTCCATTTCACTTGGCTTGGCTCAGGTAATTTAATTATCTTAAAAATATTTTTCTCAACTGCCTGAACCCATCCAACTTTGATAAATTGCATTAATTTTTTCTAGCTCCTTAGCAAGTTGTGTATTCTAGCTTCCTTCCTAAAAATCTCTTGTACATGAGCCTTGAAAACATAGACACAAATGTTGGATATAGAAGCCACAAGAGGAGGGAAGGAAACATATGTTTATGTTTAAGAACACAGACTCTGAAGCCTGCGAATTCTATTTCTGTGTTTTACTGGCCCTGGGATGATTCTTAACCTTTCCATGCCATTTTCTGATATATAAAAGCAGAAATAATGACAAGGTATTCCCCATATGATTTAATATTGTTAAAACACTTGAAATTAAACCTGGCTCACAAAAAGTCCTATGACCATGTTACTTAAGATTTTATTATAAGCTGGGACACAGTATAATAGTTATAAATAACAAATTCTGAAAGTGAAGAGTCTGACCTAAAGTCTCGCGTATGTTCTTTCTGAACTATGTGCCCTTAGAACATGGTTAAACTTTCTCTGCTGCCAATTTTCTTCTTTGTTTTAGCAAATGGCGAGTAATGAAAAAAATATTGCTTTTGAACATAATGTTGTAGATGGTGAATGTCCAAAAAATATTAATAATTTTCTGATGAATTGGAATTAGAAAAGTTTCAAATATGTTTTCTATAATTCTGAGAAGGGAAATCTGTTCATTTTTATCTCATGAGAGAAGACAGGGTAAAGCTGGAAGAAAGATATAAATAGATATGGATTAAATATTTCTGAGTAGAGATTTCAACTAGAAATTGGACATGCAACTTACAAAAGTGGTCTTATCTAAATTAAAAATGTAGAAGCCATCACCATAGTAATGATATTTGCAGCCACAAGAGAAAAAAAAAGTCCTCTGATGATAAAATGGAAGTTGGATAAGTGGAAGAATTGTTTTGTGGAATCTTGAGGAATTCTGAATTTTGAAGTTAAATTGAGAAGATAGAACCAGCAAATGAGACAGAAAACCTGACAGTAGCAAGCACCCAAAAAGGTAAGCAAGAAAGCCAGATGCAGAGGTGGAACCCTAGAACCTACAAGAGGGCAAAGCTTTTGTGGAAAAGAGAAGTGTTATTTGTCAAAAGCTCCTTTGCAGGCAATCTTTTGTGTTCCCATTAAGATTGGCCTGCAAAGGAGCTTTTGACAAATAACACTTATGTTAGCAGCCAACCATTGGACTGAGCACAGGGTCCCTAATAGAAGAGTTAAAGAAGGGACTGAAGGAGTTGAAGGAGTTTGTAACCCCATATGAAGAAAAATATCAACCAACCAGAACCCCCAGAACTCCCAGTGACCGAGCCAGCTCAGTCAGTCAACAGGTTCTCCAGCGCAGGAGCGAGGATTGAAAAGAAAGAGACAATTAGACAATGCTGCAGCGTGACCCCAGTCAATTCTGAGACTGAAGGCAAAGTTTTATTTTCCAATCCACTTTTAAACCAATTTAATTACATGCAAGTATTTTGGGCAAGCAGTACAATAAGGAACTA
>CACVCL010030510.1:0-47684 GCA_902729485.2 Mus minutoides
CTCATGTCTCTAGCTGCATATATAGAAGAGGGTGGCCTAGTTGGCCATCAGTGGGAAGAGAGGCCCCTTGGTTATGCAGACTTTATATGCCCCAATACAGGGGAACGCCGGGGCCAAGGGGTGGGAGCGGGTGGGTAGGGGAGCAGGGCCGGGAGGGGGGAGGATACAGGGAACTTTCTGGATAACACTTGAAATGTAATGAAGAAAATATCTAATAAAAGTTGAAAAAAAATTGTGTGTGTGTGTGCGTGCACGTGCGTGTTCATGTATGTCCGTGCATGTATGTGATGTGCACCTGAATGTGGGTGCCTGTGTATACAGAACAGGGTGTCAGATTTCTGGAGCTGAAGTTATGGGTGCTCATGAGCCACAAGACATGAGTTTTGGAACCCAAGCTTTGTCCTCTGTAAGAGCAACAAGGGCGCTTAACCATTGAACACACACTCCGATCCCTGGAGTAATTTTCTGTGTGTGTTTTTCTTGATTTGTTTTCTGTTATGTTAACAAAATATCTTGGACTGAGTCATTTGTAAAGAATACATGTTTATTTGGCTTATAGTTCTGGTGGTTGGAAATCCTGGAACATAATACCAGCCTGTGGGAGGACCTCAGGTCTGATGACCACATGGCACAGGCAGTGCACAGGTATCAATTAGAACTCACTTTCTTCTTGTAAAGCCACCAGACTCATTATGGTTTCCACATGACCTTATCAAACACTAATTATGTCCCTAAACCCTTGTGCTTAAGCCTCACTTGAATATGAATTTGGGGGTTAAGATTCTAGCAGTAAGTTTCAAAGTAGTTCAGGGGAAGGAGACTGCAGTCTTCATTGAAATTTAGAGGCAAGTTGAGGGTCTGGGAGCTTAAAGAGAGGTACTGGACCACTCTGTATGGAGAAGCTGCTATGGGATCCACAGGAGTCTAAAACAGTCTTCTTACAAAAGCCACAGGGTCATCCTTCAGCAGGGTTTTGTCCCCTGAGCTGGTGTCAGGAGGACCTGGGAAGAACTGCCTTCCTGCACCTCTACAAGAAGCTCACAGATCAAATATGCATCAAGATAGTTACTATTTCAAGACCTTCCCACGAGCATTACTAGGAATGCAGGGTAGTTACAGACCTTCCAGCATCAAGGACTTCTCCATTTCAGATTCTGGAATGAACAAGGCTGACATTTGTGCTGCAATATGAAGCCCCCACATTTCTTAGCCTTGGAGATTGGTACAACCTAATCCGCAAAGTTTGCTGTTACCTTTCCTGAGCCCTTCCTCTCAGAGCAGAACATAGAAGAATCTCACTCTTTTCTTCCTAGCTACTGGACAGTTGAGAAGGATCCAGGCTGAGACATGAGCCACAAATGATAACTTAGCAGCTGCTGCTTCCTGAAAATGTTTGAGAAGATTCTAACCATCTCTGCCATGGAGATATGGCCCTCTGTAGGTGGCTGGGAGGTCACATGGAAGAAAAGGTCCCTTTTGGACCTTCCAGCCTGACTACCACAGACTCCTCTCCTGTACCTTTAAGACTTCTCTTAGCTTTCAAGGCCTAAGGATCAACACTGTTCAGGTCTGTCCATCCTATTCCTGTAGAAACAAGGACTGTAATGCATACAACTCCTGTGCTAAAAAGCTTCACTGTTGGTCAAAGGTAGCAGCTGACAGAAGGAATTATGCAAATTTTGACTTACTTCAAAAACTAGTTTAGGAACACTTAAAAAATATAAACTTCTATGTTCAATTAGGTGTATATTTACAGAAAATGTTATAAAGGCATTGAAGAGAGCAGTCCTCTCACCCTGGGTTCCCATGACTAGTGTCCCTGTCACACAAGAGTTGAAGTAAGCAACCATCATGGACACAGAGTCAGATAGTGTCCTTTCTGAGACTCCAGACATCCCCTTTCCTATCCAGGATCTTCAGAGTCATTGATTATATTCTGCACTCTTAATCCATGTGTGAGATGGCACAAACACACATGCATACATATGTGTGGAGGCCAGAGGACCATGGTAGTATCTTTCTCAATTACTCTCAACCTTATGTTTTGAGGGGGGAATCTCACTTGGAACCCAAGATTCACCAATTCAGCTAGGCTAGTTTGCCGGCTAGCAATTCCCAGGGATTCTCATGACTGTGTCTACCCAGTGCCTGGATTATAGGCATGAACCTCCGCTCCACTTCTGTGTGAGTGGTAGGGGCCTGAACGCAGATCCTCATACATGTGTAGCAAACACTTCATCTCCCCAGCCCATTTAACTTTCTAAAATTCTACAAAGAGACCAACGACCTTCTCCATGCATTGTCTTGGTTCCGGTGACTGGTTCACTCATGAGAAACCCAGACACATCCCAGGAACACTGTCCCTCCTGCATTGGCACCTGTTGCCCAGAGATGAGTCTGGCTTCTGAAGATTCTTCTTGTCACATTATAGACAACTTTGTACTTTGTACAGTGACACTTTTTGACCAAGGCAAAGGACCTAACAGAAAACAGCACCTGCTTTTGCTTTATAACAGGACCATGGACAGAGCTCTGAGTCTTCAGTGTTCTATATAGGAAAAAAAAAAACAAAGGCAAGGCAGGTCTCTTGACCTGGGAAAAGAAGACTTCTGGGCTCCCCGACCCCATGTCCATGGCACCTGAGATACAAGGATAAATGAGCAGCTCATGTTCCCGAGGGCCCAGAACCAAAAAGAAATAAAATGTAATTTAAATGAATTCTGTGTTGTCCTAAAACCAAAACAGATATTTTCCTTAGAAACAAAGAGTTAGTCCTAGCAATAACAAGCTATATAAACAACAAGAAAAGTTCTTTCTAAAACATTGTGCAAGGTAATACATAAGCACAGAATTCCAGCACTCCATAGGGGCAGCTGGTGAGCAAAGCTTCAGCTGGCTGCTTCTCACCTAGTCTCACCAGATAGAAGCAACTCATTCCTTCTCCACAGAATCTGCCACAAGATAGAAGCAGACAGGATTGGAGGCATAGCTCAGTAGCACAATATGGAGGGAGGATTCTGTCTTCAGCAATGCAAAACATCTGGAGAAGGCAGCCATGGAGGAGAGAGCATGTGGGTCAAGGTGAACTGCTTAGGATGTAGTGCATCCATACAGCTAATAAGTAGCCTTAGTATGGCCATTGCCAAGTTCATCAGGGCATCACAGGCTTTCCTAGAAGGGTCTGGTCGGGACAGTTGGAGTGTCATAGTATATGAGCCATCACTCAAAGTGGATGGATGTTAGATAGCTACCCAAACTCCATGTGGCCCTGTTAGAAAAACCCTCAGAAACTACCTGGGGGCAGGTGGTCTGAGAAGATAACCTGTGGTGCCCATTGCCAGCTGAGCAAGCTGTTCTGACATACACCTCCTGCTCAGAGGAACCTGCAGGTCACTGGAACTTTAAATCATAAACTCTTGTCTTCTAGAGGGGCTGTGAATACCTCAACCTCTCAGCTTGTACTTTACCCTACAGGGTGGGGAGCACACTTCAGACAGCACTCCTGAGCACTCAGGGTGGGGAGCACTCTACAGACAGCACTCCTGAGAACTCAGGGTGGGGAGCACTCTACAGACAGCACTCCTGAGCACTCAGGGTGGGGAGCACTCTTCAGACAGCACTCCTGAGCACTCAGGGTGGGGAGCACTCTACAGACAGAACTCCTGAGAACTCATCTGAGGCCATTCTTTCTCTCATAAGGAAGCATGCATTAAGCATTTGCAATAGTTCATAACAGTTCATCAAATACTATTTAACTAGCTGTTGGATCTGCAGGTGTGCTGAACTAAGTGCTGATATTATAACAAAGAGCAAAACCACCCTGCAAATTAAATTTAAGTAGTACATACAAACATTAATGAAGTAATTCTACAAACAAACTGAAAATCAAGCCAGATTCCAAATGCCAGATTTAATATCCATGGTGTCCTCTAGTCACTAGGATAGATGAAATGTTGGTGCAGACAACTGAAGGATGGAGAGCAGATACCTAGTCAGAGGTAACGGGCTGTCTTGACAAAAGTGTTCCCCGAAAACAGAACAGCATGTGCAAAAGTCCTGATGTGGATGTAAATACATAGCAAACCTGTAAAACATTGAAAGAGACAAGAAAGTCAAGTCTATCGCAATAGGAGCAACAAGAGGCAAAACTGGATTCTTAAGTAGGAACGTGCTCTCCACCCATTATGTGAGTGGGGGCTGGTAGGCTGAGGTGGAAGGAGATGAGAGAGACCCAGCAATTACCCATACAGGAGATGACACTATCAAGAACACATGGGGCAATGGGAAACAGGATGGAAATGTGGACCCCCAAACTAATTTTGAAGTAAAATAATCAAAATGTTTTTCATTGACTATGAAAAGAGAGAAATATGAAGGATACCTCTTAGATCCTGCACTTGCCAATGAACAGACACCAGAAGACCAGCTGACCAGGTCTAAGAATCCCATACTCATTGTTGTACATGTTGAACCTCTAAGGTGTCCCAGTGAAGATGTCCTGTGCCACAAAACAGTGGCAAGTAGCAACTGCTACCTCCTAAAAGTGTTTGAGAAGATTCCAAGTCTCTCCTCCACAGAGTGTGGCTTGAGAAGTCAGGTAAAAGAAAATTCCCTTTGTTCCACTCCGACCATTACTGATTCCTTACCTTGCTTCCCATAACACCTTTAGCCCTGCCCCAGATCACAGCACCAGTTAATGCACAGCTCAGCTTAGAAATCAGTGTTTGAAGAGACAAGAGACAAGAGAGAGAGAGAGAATCAAGAGCCTGGCGCAGAACTGTAACTCACAGATGCGCAGTGTGAGGAGGTGGGGATCCCCATGACTGCAGCTATTCTCAAGATGTTACTGAGATGCCATTTTCCTCTTGGGTCTCACTCAGTCCTTCACAAGGGCTCGTGGGGTTTTCCAGGCTCTGTGATGGGTTTCTATACACTTAAACACAGAGTGTGTATTGATTGCCTTCTGACTGCTGTGATGAAATATCATGGCCAAAAGCGACTAGGGAAGAATGAGTTTACTTTGGCTTATGGGTCTGAGGAATAAGGATCTATCATGGTGGAGAGGCATGGCAGAGGCAGGCATAGAAGTCAAAGTAGGAAGTGGGGAGATCACATCTTCAACCATGAGTCAAAAGGAAAGAGAGGGGGATGGATGAGCCTTCAAACTCTTAGAACCCATGCTTTGAACTCTTAAAGCCCACTCTGAGTGAAAAACTTCCTCCAGCAAAACAACATCACCCCATAACCTCTCCAAATAACTTTACCAACTGGAGACCAAGTGTCCAATGCCAGAGCCCAGGGGGAATATTTATTGTTGAAACCACCACAACTGACTTCTGTGATTTCTTGCCCCAGAAAACAGCTACGACAGGCTTTGATACAAATTTAGTTTGTGGACAGTGTTCAAAGAGCATTTAGCAAAGCCTAAAGTCTATTAGAAAAAAATCCGTAAGGCCCAGGAAGAACATCGGGGAGAGTTTCTGAACTGCAGCTCTTCCCACACATCCAACCTTCATGATTTAAGCTCTGTTCACAACATGTACAGCCATAGACCCGGAGTCTCCTTAATCCCTGTGGCTAGGACCACAGAGGAACATGCCAAGAATGAGCTCCCTTCCTCGCAGGGTCATTGTGAAGCCTGGGGCTCCCTTCTCCCACTCATGAGGTGCTAGCTCAGGTGCCACGTCCAGTAGTATGTGCCTTCTCCCTCAGAATTCCCAGGAGAGCCATTCAGTGTCAGAAGAGGCAAGCCAGGAAGATGAGGCCAACACCTTCACCCACAGTCCTGCAAGCAAAGCGCAGGCATCACTCAATGGAAATAGCCCAGTGCTCTGAGGACCCTGCAGCAAAGGCTGCCCTGGGGCTTAGAGATAGGTTCTAAAAACAAAGAGATCCCCAGTGCCCTGCTGGAAAGGCAGTAGTGGAACAAAGTGAGAGGAAATTCACACCTCAGGGTGCTGTCAAAACAGTGGAGGGTGGTATTGATCTTCCTGCACACCTTGCTTAGCTGTAAACCAGCTGGTAGTTCACCAGAATGATGAACCAGGGAAAGAAGCAGCTAGAGTCTCTCTCATGTTGGAACAAAATTCATAGGCAAGTCCCCAAAGAGCACTCCTGCAAAAAGGCATGAATTTAATTGAAACTGACTGTAGAACAATCTATGCCCGGGGGCCTTGTCAAGAATAATAGAGCAGTGGGCAGCATCGGTGAGGGCAACAGCTGACTGTGATTCAACAGAGATGCAGACAGATAGGGGGAGAAAGAGCCATGAACAGCTCCAGAAAGCCACTGTCACTGCAAGGTGGCTGTGCATGCCCTGGGGATGCCGTCTCTCTAGGGCGAGGGACATCACAGGCTGCACACTTCAGAGGTGACAACAGACTTGAGTGAAATAGTCTGGCCAAGCCACTAAATACACAAACAAACATCAAGTCCCGGGGAAGGCCGAATCCAAATCAGGAATCTATGTAAAGTATTCACTCAAGTGTCCACTTTTGAACGAAAAACTATGGGATACAAAAGAAAAGATGACCCATATACAGGAGAAAAGCAGACTTCAAAAACTGATCTCAAAAGAATTCGCAGATCAGAATTAAAAAGCAAAGAGTTGGAAACAACTATTACTTGTTTCAAAGATCACCTGAAGCCAAATATAAAGACATAAAGACATCACAGCACTGTCTTACCAAACAGAAAATATCAATAAAGAAATGCAAATTGTTTTTAAAATAAATAGAAATTCGGAATTGAAAATACTAGAATAATTAACTGGAATGAACAATGAACAATACAATTTTAAAAAGCTATTTTAAGGAGGTGTGTGTGTGTGTGTGTGTGTGTGTGTGTGTGTGTGTGTCATGGTGTAGTGCAGGAGGGCAGCAAAACCCGTTGATCTGCAGTTACAAGCAGTTGTGAGCTGCCCAGTGTGGGTTCTAGAAATGGAACTCAGGTTCTATGCAAAAGCAACAAGTGTTTATAACCACTGAGCCATCTCTCTAACCCTTCAGCAAAAGATTTTAATAGACAAAGAAGAGAATGTAATATTTATGTTACATGAGCTGTCATACATGTTCTATAAAGTTTGAATATGGATGCCTGAGTATAGCCATACACAAATGTGCTATTATAGAAATATATAATATAATTAATATAATGTAATATAGAAGTGCACACAAATGCAATAGTTCTAGTCTCCTTATTGGTACTGGTATGAGAGTAAATTCTGACCTGATAAAGTTAATTTGAAAGTTGAGAGAGAGAGAGAGAGAGAGAGAGAGAGAGAGAATTTCCAAATAGAGGCCATGTAATTTAAATAAGAGTTAAGAAAGAAAGATGCCTAAAGCTTCAGAGAGCTGAAAGACCCACAGCTCAGGAGTTTGTCCACAAAAGCAGAAGAGAAGAGTGAGAGGAAAATGAAGAAAACATTTGAAGAAGTAACATTACCATTTTTACTCAAAAATAATAATTGACACAACTAGCTTGCAAAGATAGAGATACATAAAAAATGTTTTAAAAAATAAACCTTAAAGCTAGAAAGAGAAAAATTGCTAATAAGATAAACAGCTAATTTATCATTAGAGACTATTGTAACTTTAATTTTTCAAAATCTATTTTAATGATGTTTCTTAAACACTTTAACACCTCTTTTAGCCTACCTTTTACCACCTACCAGAAGTAGTGGAAAACAAAGGATGGGCCGGGGAATATGGACCTGTTTAGAAAGGTTCTTTGAAGGAACTCCTGTCTGTTTTGTCTGGAAATTGTCAGTTCAGTTCACAGGTTAGCAGCAGCACTCAGTCCACTCGAAAACATTTCACAAAGATATATCAGCAGTCCAGTCCAGTCCAGTTCAGTAGAGTCGGGATAGCAAATATGAACCAGCAGCAGCAGCAGCACTACCTAGCAGAGCCAGCCAGGCCTCAGCCTCTGATCAAGTCAGCAGGAGGGACCTAAAGGGATACCAGAAGAGATTCCCTGTTGTGCCTCTCTCAGCAAAGGGAAAGTCAGAGAAGACTCAAGACCAACAAGCATTGCACAGCTAGCTCTATATGCAAGCCTAGCTCAGCCCCCATCACTGCCTGTTGAATCCTTTTTTGTACTTTCTTCAAACATCATGTGTCCTCCACAGGTGTTCCCTCAGTGTGTCTCAGCTGACATCACTTTGCCAATCAGCCCCAGTTTGCAGAAGCAGCAAGAAACTGCACCGCATCACCAGAAGTTTTTTGTTTTTTGTTTTTTAGGGTTTTTTTTTTTGGTATGTTTTCTGACTAATGGAGCTTAACTACACAATGTAAGGCAGGCCAAAACATGCATGTTGTTAGCAAAGAATCATCCACCATGCGTCCTTTCACATGCTTGCTTTATCAGAGCATCCTTTCTCCAGTGTCTGCTTCAGTGAAATGTGAAATGTTGCTTCATAAGTCTTCCTTAGCCTTTCATCTGTGTCCACTTCTGCTAAACACTCCTTCACATGTTTGCCCTACAAAAACACCATCCAAACGACTTTCAAAGAACCCTTAAATTTTCACTTCAGACAATGGAATCAGAAGATAGTAGATGATATATTCAAAGTGCTAAGAACAAAATAACAAAATACCTAACAGCAAGTAATATTTTAAGGAAAAAAGATGATATTTTGTCAGGTTTATTTTCTTTTCAATATTCATCGGATTTTTTTTTCTTGTCTTTTAAAAATAGTTTGTTGGCCCATGGTCCTCTACTCCTGCATGGTGTATGACTGTGGGTCCCAGAGCGCTCTGGAATAAAAGTCCTCTTGCAGTTTGCATCAAGACCGTTTCTTGTGAGTGATTTCAGGTGTTGCTTCTCCTAAGTCAGAATGTGGGGAAGTCCTCACGTTGTGGGTCTTTCATTTGTTGAGTTGGCCAGGAAACATGACCACTCCTCACACCCAAGAACCCACTTGGAGTTATGGGGATACCCTCTGGAATGTGTACATGCAGGCCGGTGTCTCTGTTCTGAGTGTTTTCTGTTTTCTGAAACAAATGTGCACTTGTTGTGTTGGTTTGTTTGTCTGTGTCTCGTCCTTTGTTTCTGAAGCACAGCGCAGCCTGAGTTTGGATCCACCTGAGTTTAGATACTGATGAGCCTGAGTTTTGGATTCTGATCCACCTGAGTTTATTTTGATCAGCCTGAGTTTTGGATTCTGATCTGAGTTTATATGACCAGCCTGAGTTTGGATCCACCTGAGTTTGGTTTCTCAGGTTTTGGTCATCCCGGTGGAAGCAGACGACAGTGTTTGTAGACGATGGGGTTTTCTGAAACGCATGCTTTGTATTTGTAGCTGTCCTCTCAGGCCTTAAGGACCGGAGGACTGTGGTCAGCAGACATGCTAAGAGGAGCACAAGCTGCCACACTGGGGGATTCCCTGGGAAGTGGGGAGAGCCAGGGACTCCTGGTAGTCTCCAGAGATCAGTCAGAGGGACCACGTTCTGTTGTTGAAGCGGAAGCTTCCCCCTCCAAAATTGTCTAATTCTTTTGCCTGCTTGTGGAGGACTAGAAAGGGTCGTGTGTGTCTGGATCTGTTGGTTTCTGTTTTGTGTGTTTTTGTGTATGCGTTTAGAGCTATGTGACAATCTAGAGAAGTGAAGGTGGATATCCATTCTCATAGGTGCTTTGTACCTTGACTAGAGATAGTTTACACCTGAGACATGGGAGAATGGGTTTTGAAAAATGCAGTACTCTCAACTATCTGGGGATAATTTGGTGAAAGAAAAAATATAAACAGTATCAATTGGCCTTTGGAGCCCTATACCTGTACTTAGGAGTCTAGTACAGCTGGAGAAGCCCTGCTAGGAGCTGATTGTAAAACCCAGTCTTAAAGGGACCAGCAGCTTCTCAAGTTCTATGGTAAGGGAACTGATGGCTGTTTCTCCTAGAATAATCTCTGTGACTGTAATTATTGGGTTCATCAGGTGACAAGGTGCTCCTCTCTTGAAATTACAGCTAGAAAAATTAAGAATTTTGTTTGGTTTAAATAAGCAAATGAATACAGCCATTTCATTTTTGTTTCTGAATAGTTTTAAAGGTATAAATATGTTTTATATGTCTTGGTTATAAATTATTGGCTCATAAATTATTGGTTATGATTAAAAATTTATAACATTGGTAACAGAAAGTTGGCTTAAAACTGGTAACTCTGGGTTGGAGTAATTTAGAACTACAACATGTGGCATGAGACAATCCAAGGAGACAGGTCTCTAAAAATATGCCTAAATTGGGTAATATTCTATGTAATTCTTATCCTAGAAACCAGACTTATAAAAGATAGGATTTAGGGTAGTGTCTCTTTGAGGTATTGGGGGCTGCACCTTCTTGCATTTGTGTGCAGAAACAGGCAGCCAAACTTTGTAGCAAGTAATGTTTTGGTGTTGATTTTTAAAGAGAATGGATTGTTTACACTGTTAAAATTGGGTTTTGCTTCCCCAAATTGTGGTTGTGCTCTGGTGTTACAAAAAAAAATAAAAAGTGAAGGCTTCTCCCGAATTGGAGCCACCAGCTAAATCCATCGGCTCCTCCAAAATCTTTGAAGCCTCCTGAGTGGCCTAGTCCACTACCTCCCCCTTATCCACAGCCTCAACCCCAGCTGCCAGGGAACCCCGAACCCCTCAGGGTGGCAGGAGGCAGACCTGCTGTGGGTACACGGAGCCAGAGAGCGCAGAGTCTAGATGGACTCCGGTAGACCCGCCCAAACTTCAACCCCTTCAGTACTGGTCATTTTCCTCTGTTGATCTTTATAACTGAAAAACTAACCACCCCCCTTTCTCAGAGGATCCCCAATGCCTCACAGGGTTGGTGGAGTCCCTTGTGTTCTCTCATCAGCTTACTTGGGATGATTGTCAGCAGCTGCTGCAGACACTCTTCATAACCAAGGAGCAAGAGAGAATTCTGTTAGAGGCTAAGAAAAAATATCACATGAGCCAATGAGTAGCCTACACAGCTACAAAATGAGATGACATGGGATTACCTTTGAATCGCCCTGGTTGGGACTACAACATGGCTAAAGGTAGGGAGAACTTGAAAACCTATCGCCAGGCTCTGGTCTCCAAGGCGCCTCAAGACGGCCCACTAATTTGGCTAAGGTAAGAGGTAATGCAGGGGCCGACCAAAACTCCCTAGGTGTTCACTCCCTTTGATCTTATCTCAAAAGGCCAGAAGGCCTCAGTGGCCCTGGCCTTCATAAGGTAGTTGGCCCTGGATATCAGAAAGAAACTTCAGAGATTGGAAGGGTTACAAGAGGCTGAGTTACATAATCTAGTGAAAGAGCCAGGGAAAGTGTATTACGAGAGAGAGAGAGAGAGAGAGAGAGAGAGAGAGAGAGAGAGAGAGAGAGGTGGGAGGCAGAAGAAAGAAAGAGGCAGGAGGCAGAAGAGAGAAAACAGGAGGAATCGTAGACAAGAAAGAAATCTGACTAGGATCTTGGCCACAGTGATAAGAGAGAAAGAAAAGACAGGACCTAGACAGATAGGGGATCTGGCAACAGAAGACCAATGTGCTTAACAGAATTAGGTGAGTTGGGGTACCAAGGCTCAGCTGTGTCAGACTCAAGTTACTTATTTGGGATAGACTCTTCGAGATGGGAAGCAGTGGCTAAAGGAAGCCAGAAAAAAGATTGTAACTCAGATCCTCACCCCAACTACACCAAGGCAAGTAAGAGAATTCTTGGGCACCGCTGACTTCTGCACACTTTGGATACCTGGGTTTGCGACCTTAGCTGCCCCATTGTACCCCCTAACCAAGGAAGAGGAGGTGTTTGTGTGGACCCTAGATCATGTGAAAGCCTTTGAAGAAGTTAGACCCTGTTGCCAGCAGGTGGTTTTCTTGCTTGAAAGCTATTTGCTGGTGTAGCTCTGCTTGTCAAGAATGGTGATAAGCTCACTCTGGGACAGCAAATAACTGTAGTGGCACCCACACTCTTGAAAGCATTGTCCAACGGCCCTCTGACCAATGGATGACCAATGCTCATATGACACACATTATCAGAGCTTTTTGTTGACTGAATGAGTGACCTTTGCTCCCCCTGCTGTCCTCAATCCTGCTACCCTACTAACTGAGACTGATGACTCTTCACCTACTCATCACTGTGCTGACATTCTGGCAGAAGAAACTTGTACTCGAAATGATCTGAAGGATCAGCCTTGGCCTGAGAGTCTGAGCTGGTACACGGATGGCAGTAGCTTTGTAGTTGAAGGTAAGCAGAACGCAGGGACAGCAGTGGTGGATGGAAAGCAAGTAATCTGGGCCAACAGCCTCCCTGAAGGGATGTCAGCCCAGAAAGCCGAACTTGTGGCTTTGATACAAGCTCTACGAATGGTGAAGGGGAAGTCTATCAACATTTACACTGACAGCAGTTATGCTTTTGCCACTGAATGGAGCAATATACAGACAAAGAGGGCTGCTGACATCTGCAGAGAAAGACATAAGATGCTGTGGCTAAAGGGAACCAGATGGCCAACCAGATTGCCAAGCAGGCAGCCCAGAGTGTTAACCTTCTGCCGGTAGTAAAAAAAAAAAAGTCCAAAACCCCAGGATCTGGGCGGCAGTAGTCCCTGGAAGACTGGCAAAAAATAAAAAGATAGACCAGATCTCTAGGATCCCAGAGGGGACTTGCTAAACCTCAGAAGGGAAAGAGATCCTACCCCACAAAGAAGGACTAGAATATGTCCAACATATGCATAGTCTAACCCACCTAGGAGCTAAACATCTGCAGAGACTGGTTAGAAAATCCTCTTATCATGTTCTGATATTACCGGGAGTGACTGACTTGGCGGTCAAACTTTGTGTACCTTGACAGCTGGTTAATGCTAATCCTTCCAGAATGCCTCCTGAGAGAAGACTGAGGTGAAGCCAGCCAACTATGGTAACAAGTACTTATTAGTGTTTATAGACATCTTTTCAAGCTGGGTAGAATCTTTTCCTACCAGGACTGAGACAGCCAATGTGATGGCCAAGAAGATCCTAGAAGAAATCTTCCGAGGTTTGGGATACCCAAGGTAATCGGGTCTGATAATGGACCTGCCTTTGTTGCCCAGGAAAGTCAGGGACTGGCCAAGATATTGGGGATTGATTAGAAGTTACATTGTGCATACAGGCCCCAAGCTCAGGATAGGTAGAGAGGATGAATAGAACCATTAAAGAGACCCTTACCAAATTAACAGTGGAGACTGGCACTAATGATTGGATAGCTCTCTTACCCTTTGTGCTCTTCAGGGTTAGGATCACCCCTAGACAGTTTGGACTGACCCCCTATGAATTACTCTATGGGAGGCCCCCTCCACTGGTAAAAATAGCCTCTGTACATAGTGCTGACATGCTGCTTTCCTAGCCTTTGTTCTCTAGGCTCAAGGCGCTCAAGTGGGTGAGACACTGAGCATAGAAGCAGCTCCAGAAGGCCTATTCAAGAGAAGGCAACTTGCAAGCCCCACATTGCTTCCAAGTAAGAGATTTGGCCTACATTAGACACCCTTATCTTGTACTCTTGACCATCCTACTTTCTACCCTTATGGGACCCCTTTTGATTGTGCTTCTGCTTTTAATTATAGGTCCATATGTGTTAGAGAGCAAGACTTAGTACAGTGCAGCTTTTAGTTTTGAGACAACAGTGCCATCCTCTAAAAGGTCAAGTATGTCAGGGAGAAGATAGTGTCTCGTTCTAAGATTAGAACTACTAACAAGTAGAAATGGGGAATGAAAAAGTGAAATATTTAAAAAAAAAAAAAAAGAAAGAAAGAAAAAGAAAACTAGGCCTTTAGGCCCAGGCTTGAGAATGTGACCTTTGTGACTCAATGCTCCAAGGCATGCTAATCATAAAACAGATAGCCACATTCCTCCACCCACCTGCTTCCTGGGTTCAGGGAGTGTTCGTTCAAAGAAAGTCACCCTGACCCACCCTGACCCATCCTGACCGTTGCTGGAACCCACTATGCAAGTGTGCTATTGTTAAAGACTCATAGAAACTGTCTTGGCTTCCACTTCCTCCTGACTCTTAACTGGCATTTTTGGTATTTTCCAACAACGCCCTCCCCACCCCCTTGAGTTGTGGTTTCTTCCTTTAAATAACCCCTGTCCCAGCTATTTGGGGCCCACAGTCCTCTACCCTTGCATGGTGTACAACTGTGGGTCCCAGAGCGCTCTGGAATAAAAGTCCTCTTGCAGTTTGCATAAAAAAAATAGTTTGTTAATTCTTTGATAATTTCATAGTATGCATTTTAATCATATTCATTCTCTATTCCTCTCCCTAACTCCTCCCAAATCCACTTCCACCTCAGTGACCAAATCCCCATCTGTGTCTTTTAAATAACCCATGGACTCTAATCTATGCTACCCGAGAAGACAGAAGAAGAGGAGGAGCATTTCAATAGTTCCCCAAATTATTAGTACAAATCTGATTCTAAGTTAAAATGTATATTAAACTTTAGAGTGAAGACAACTGTTTTAAAATGTACTCTGAAGATGTTGGCGATGTGGCGTGGTAAAATATCATCCCAGTGTTCATAAGATGCCCTGGCACTACAGACACAATTATAATAAATACAACAAAATATACATGAAGCCTGGCAGTGGTGGTCCACACCTTTAATCCCAGCACTCAGGAAACAGAGGTGGGAGGATTTCTGAGTTTGAGGCCAGCCTGGTCTACAGAGTGAGTTCCAGGACAGCCAGGGCTATACAGAAAAACCTTGTCTCAAAAAACCAATATACATGCATACATACTACATACATAGATACATACATGAATATGTATGTATATATATATGTGAATATATACATGCTATGTGTATATATATATATATATATATATATATATATATATATACACATATATATGAAAAAATCATTACAGAGTTAGAGTTCTACACTAAAAAATATTTGTTCTATACAAAAGACTAAGAAAAGAAAACCAAGAGCAAGAAGTCCTGGACAGAGCAAACAAGAAGTACAATGAGAAAACCAAATCTAATCTTATCAGTACTAGCATGAGAGGTGGACACATGCAATTGAATAGTAATTGTTAAGAATCCAACCAAAAGCATTGACTTCTAAAATCTAACAGCTTTGCCTGAGTATTTGAGTCAAAGGCACACAGGAGTCATGATTGAAGGATAAGAAATGGAATTCTGTGTAAACAGTGTCCCAGGACAGGAAGAGTAGTATCACTGGAACAAAAGGACTTAAAACAAAATGACATCTCCAAGAAAAACTGTGAAAGATAAGTGCGATGCCTTACTGGACAGTCTATCAGGAAGATGCAGTAGCTATTAACCTCTTTCCACCAACAGTGGGGCCAGAAATACCAGACTAAAGCCACAAATGGAAAGTGTCATAGGCCATTTGGAAACTTCAGGAGTCTAACTGCAATAATAATGCAAGTGTGAAGTCAACAGGACTGGGGAAGACCTCAGCAGCACCACAACTTACAGACACCTGTAGAACACTACACGCAAGGATGCCAACATCCATATTCAAGCACACATGGTATATTCTTCAAGGCAGATAACAGGCAAGACCATAAATCACAGGCACTTAAGGATACAAATCATACAAAGCTTCAAAGGCAGAAATAAGCTTGGCGCATTTAAAGCATGGAAATCACATGACATTCTCCTGAATAATGCGTAAGTGAGGTATCCCCAGTGGTTATTAGAAAATACTTTCAGGTGAGTAGAAATAAAAACACAATAGCACCCTTTCAACAAGTAGGAAACCCTGCCTAGTACTGGAAACCTAGCTAATTGTTAAGTGTTAGTGAAGTACTTATTGGAAGAGAATCTACAACTGCTACTTTACTAAACCAGCATGATTCCCAACAACAATCTATAAATAATTGCCCTTATACCCACAAATAAGTGTAGTCCTTTTTCCTCACCAAGGAAACTTCTCTTTGAATAGACAGAGACCACTGTAGAATACTACAACCAATCAAGGTGAAGAGTTATGCAGCCCAGTCCCAGTGGGTATATCTACAAAACACTCCTACACCTAAAGCTCAAGCACACTGTGGAAGAGGGGGTGGACAGAAGGTAAGAGCTGGAGAATGAGAGCACTGGATATGAGGTGGTGTCTCCTAATAATGTCAGAAATGGAACCCATCAAGTCTCTCTAAAATGACTGTCCAAATGGGAGCTAAACAAGGACAACACTAATAAACACAACAAAGAATGGGAAAAGCACACCAGGCCTCAACTCTACAAAACCAACTATAAGCAACTGAGTAATGTTGGAGCAGGAAAGGTGATCTTCCACCAGAGAAGAACAACTAATAAATAAGACCTAAAAACATACATACAGGCAGCATTATACAGATGGAACAGGCTACAGTTAGAAATATATTTGTATGTATGTATGTATGTATGTATGTATGTATATACATATATTCATATATATTCATATATGAATATATATATATGTATATACACACAAATATATTTATGTATACACATATATGCATACATATACATATTTGCATGTAATAACAATTAATGAAAGAAGAAGCCATGAATTTGAAGAAGAATGGGAAGGGATACAATGGGAGGATTTGAAGGAGGAAATGGAAGGAAGAAGTGTTGTAGTTATACTACAATCTGAAAAATTAAATAATGATAAAACTGTACATGCCTGGTCAGCACCACAGACCAAATCATTCTGGTCTTCTCCACCATGATGAATTGTATTCTCTGAACTCTTCAGCTGTATTTTGTCAGGTATTTGATTGCTATGACAAGAAACAAATCTAACACACTTACAAGAGTTTCAGTGGCCCTCTTAGGGGGAACCCAGTAAGTTTGTGTTCCCACTTTGAATCTAACTGGATGTCTACAATCAAAAACCTAGATGAGGGATTGTGAGTGGTAGAATGCTTGTCTAGCCAAATTATAAAATTATAAGAAAGGGCAAAATAAAATTAAAAACTAAAGAGACATTAGTAAGTGTTGGCAAGGATGTAGAGAGGTGCAGCCCTTGCACACAACAGGCAGGAAGATTAGGTGTGCAGCCACATTGTGAAGCAGATTGTCAACAACTCAAGAGCTAAAGACAGAGCTCTCATATCCCCAGTGCCTCTCCTAAGAATAAAATAAAGCAGAATTAGGACCACAGAGAAATCATATATCGTATCTTAGTGACAGCATCATTTATAACAGCTGGAGGGTGGGGAAGCCCAAATGCCTATCAACAGGATGAGTGAACAAAATGTGGTCTGTCCATATAATGTTACATTATTCAGCAATGGGGAGAAGGGTCAGGGGAAATGAACCTTTCAAACAATGCTGGACAGTAAAGAAGTCAGAGGCAGATGGCCACAGGTTGTGCAATCTGATTCACACAGAAATTCCAAAATTGAGGAGACGCTAGGGACAGAAAATGTATGGTAGCTACCCATGGATAGCTAGTTATGCAAGAGGCAGTGACTGGCAGCAGGCAAGGAGGAATGCCTTAGGAGATGCTGATGTGATGGCAAGAATATAGTAAAAACCATTTGGTTGCCCAATGCAAACTGAAGAATTATACAGAATGCAAGAGATGAAGAAATGTGTAAAGGAAAGAAAGGATACTTTTCGAGAAAATGTGAGGATTTAGCTCCCTTATTTTGATCTAGATGTTGAAGATGCTTGCAGAAGTCAAACCCATGGCATCTTCTCACTGTCACATTTTCGTTTTGGAAACAGTTAATCCCTGTATATAAACAAAGCTCCTGGGATCCCCAGTTGTTGCTAATAATGTCAAGGGAATTGAAATCAAGTTGAAAGCCAATGAGTCAAAGGATGGTCACCTGCAAATCAAGCAGCAATGGAGAGGGGGCAGGTGGGATGTGTGTGCAGTGGGTGTAGAGGACACTGCTCCAAGGAGCACTACAGAGTGGACTGCCCGTGACCTGCTCTGAGAAAACAGACACCCGAGCACTTGCACTGTCCACACGGGGAGTTCTCTGATCAGTGGAAGGGAGAGCCCAGTGCTGATGCAGGCTTGTTCTTAAAGGAAACCACTCTGTGGCCTAGGAGGAAGAGGCCTGAGCAAGAGACACCAGACACCAGAGCTACTCAGTAACTGCAGCTTTGTCTTCACTGTGAGTGACCTGTGAGAGAAGCAGAGGGACCACAGAGGGCCAAGGGAGAGGAACAGGACAGCCATGGATCCCACAGGCAACAAGGAAGTCCCAACTGGACTGATAGCCCCCAACTTCTCAGGGTCTCCCTCACAGACTGCCACCCTCCTTCTGCAGAAATTCCTATACCAAGCAAGGCCACAAAGGCTCAGTAGAGTCTGTGCAGCTATGCCCTCCAGGGTCCTTACTCCAAGCACCCGAGAACAAGCCCAGTATCAGTGAACAGATGCATCATGAGACAATAGAGCAATGAGATGAGAAACAAAGGGTGGGGTGACAAGAGTCAAGTGCCACATAGAAAGCACATCGAAGTCTCCAGTTGGCCCTGAAGGGGTTCCAAAAGCTGCTCCCTCTTATCAGGCAAGGTCATTCCAGGGCTTGCCTCTCCAGGAGGCTCTGACTGAGGCATAAAAGGAACTGTCTTTGCTCACTGGTGGCTGATCAAGATAAATGAGTAGGTTGTAGAATCATGCCCAGCATTGGTGTCTGCAAGGCTCAGGGGCTGGCTTGAAGCCTCCAAATACACCTTTCCACCCTAGTGCCTCTGTCTGGTTGAGTTACCAGACTCACCATCCGCCTCCTGGTTGTGCCACTCCTCCACAGAACTAGGACCACCCCTCCCTTCTGTTGGGGTCAGAGGTCTTCTGCACAAGCTCTTCCCTATGAACACTGTGGTGCTGAAATCTGGCTGTTCTCAAAATTACTGTGAAAGAACCTAAAATGCAAAGCATGAATGAGCCATGTAAAGGAGCCTTGACTTTCCCCAGATACATCATGAGAACACAATGCATAGTCCAGTCCAGCTGCTCAACATTTTTGTGAGCTTTCTTCCACTAAGCTGCATCCCCAGTACACTGGAACCCTTCCAGAAGCGCTGTACAACCTGCCTGACTCCAGTCCCTACCAGAGTCTCATCTCTGAGGCTCACAGTGGGCAAAGATCCAGGTCCCTGTAAAGTGGCTAGGGAACCACTCCCAGACACAACTCAGCCTCGCTTCTCAGCAAACAGTCCTGGGGGAATGACACTCTCTGCAGAGCCACTATATCCAGGTCACCTGAGGCTCCAATGGCCACTCTGCAGCTCATGACTGCAGCTGAGACTCACCCTTCTCTCTAGGGGCTTCTCTACCAGCCCCTGCTTTCCCCTCCAATGAGGCTGAGAGGGGCCGAGAGCTGAGGTCTCAGAAGGCTTTTGCTTGTTAATCATTTTCTCCCTTGTTTGACACATGTGCCCTTGGGTGCTGGCAGAGACGTGTTTCTTGTGAATCTGAGCCATACATTTAGGACTGAATGAGCCATAAGTGCCCTGTCTTGGCAGAAAGTATCTTTACTTTAGGAAGAAGGAAACAATCCAGTTTGTGAAGGTAAAGTTGTGTAGGAGGTACCTTTTGATAAGGACACCCATAAAATGAGTAGGAACAGGTTTTATAGGTGCTGGTACCTTTACCAGAAGGTCACATGCTGGAAAGGCTGCAGTGGGGAGGGGCCTGTGTTGTGGGAACAGCCAGCAAGCAGGAAGTGCCTGGAGCAGGCAGGAGGCACACCTCCCATACAGTGCATCCTGAGGAGCATCTTGGATGATCATAACATCTATCCTGTTAGCTGCCACATGAGGAAAGCCACCTGAGGCCAAGGCAGTGTTCGTGCCACCTATGAGAGAGAGCTCAAGGCCTCCAGAAAAGTCTCCATGGTATGTATCATCCCCACTATATAGAGGAGAAACTCAAGGCTCATGCAGAGAACAGACAGAGCTGGGACTCAGACCTCTGCCTGCAGGTACCAGGGCCCAAAGCCTTCAGCAGAGGCTCATTGCAATAATCTTCACTCTTCAAGGACTTTGTGTTTGTGGAGTATGCAGTTTACCAACTGAGCCATCATTCTAGCCAAGCTGCTGGGGATGGAACCTAGGACTTTGCATATGCTGGCTACACACTGTCACTGAACTATACTCAACGTCACTCCACGGTTTTGTTTTGTTTTTTTCTGCTTAAACTATACATTTGTGGTTCATAGTAAATTTTGGACAACATTTATGTGGTTTTCTTCTGTGGCTGTAATAAGCAAACCAAGATCATCTACCCAACACCTGAAGGACCCACTGGCCACTGGTGGGCCTCAAGCGTCACCTAAGAGGCTAAGCTCAAAGAGCTATGTTTTGAACAATTTCATCCATTTCATCCCCATATCAGGAGGGTCAAGGTAGACAGAGATGCAGCTGAAGTGCTGAAGGGTGAAGACATGGTCATTTGCTAAAGGCATGAATGTTTGTGACCCATCAGTGCAGACACAAAACCCTTCCCTCAGAATAACATGCATATTCACAAGCTCTGGGTGCAAGCAAAACGCTGAGACATGAAGGCTGAAGGAAGTCAACAGTTAAACACAACGAGAAAATACAACCATTGGCCCTATGTGACCATGACATCACACACATGGAAAAGAGACAATCACAGTGACCTCCATAGCTGCAGTCAGGGATAGTCAGCCTGGGTCTACCAAGGTCTGTTGCATGGCAGTTTCTTCTGAATTGATGCTCTTCCTCTAAGAAGGCAGGGATACTCAACCAGATTCAGGAAATCTGAAAAAAAGTGAAACTCCCAAGATCCTCTAGAGTCCCTTGCCAAGGATACTGAAGCGGTAACTGCTGGAGAAGTAGGTCAGATACCCAGAGGTCTGAGAGGATCTTTCAAGCTGAATGTAAGCCATGCAGGGGTTCCGCGGTTGCAGATTCCATGTGCTATGCCTTCTGGGCTGGGTTATTCAGTGTTGCAGCCACATTTGAGACATCCTGCTCCTGAGTCACGGATTCAGACTTTGGTGTAATTGCTACTCTGATCTTTCACTAGTTCCCTGCCTGCAGTCTTTGAATTCACGTGTCTTATGCCCCCAAGTTAAGTGTCACACAAGGTGTAATACAAAAGTACTGAAACTCCTCTCAGCTGACCCTGGAGTTGGTTCCACATGTCCCCATGTTGGCCAACACCATGCCTGGAGTCCAAGTCCAAGGACTGGCCCTTTCTGAGTTGTGACATGAACAGCCACACCCCAGTTTGTTGATCAGGAAAGGATGGCATTATTAACAAGTATGGTGGCACAGCTGCTCCATCTCATACCAAGGATACAGCTGGGGGAGCAAAGTGAGAACCAGGCCCAGGGTATAGCTTCTGGAAGACTCTTCATTCCTTCAGCACATCTCCTTACATGGCTTTTTCTCTTGAACATCATGAGGACTATGTCCTCCATGAGCCTTCACAGAAGACTGCCACCATATGAAGAAAAGCTACAAGCTTCCGGGCCAGTACTTCAGGGTAGTCTTGTATATAAAATGCTAGTCCTGTCACCACTTGGTGGGGCCAGGGTGGTCCTTGTGGGCTTCTGTTCATATTGTCACAGACATATGCTCTGATCAGTACCACTAGAAGCATTCTCATAAGTTTCCTCCTCGATTCTTTGGGACCAGACCAGTCTGTAGAATTCAAGCTGAAAGCTTCTCGTGAGCCTGCTCCTGATCACATCCTGGCTTGTTTCTTATGTGCATGTGCAATGGTGAGTTTCAGGATGGGCCCCACCACCCCAAGACACATACGTGCATGCACATGAACGCCATGAAAGCTGACCCCTGGCTTTGCTCTGAGAATAGACCTTTGTGAGTCCATGGAGCCCCTCCCAGACTGCCACTAGCAAAGAGCCATGTACAGGCAGTGCGACTTAGAAACAAATACCAGGAGCCCAGGTGAGAGCAAAGCCTGGTGAAACGCACGGTATAATTTAGCCCCCCTGAAAGTATTTTAATGAATGATTGTGTGAGAGTAAAGAGAACACCCTTAATTCCATCATCACAGCTTCAACTGAAAGGGTTTGAAAGCTAGCTTCAGGAGCCGGCTGGCAGCCCTGTACCTCATCTGTGAAGCACACAGACAAACAAGGGGGTAAAGCTACAAAGAATCTGATAAAATACAGAGGCATGGGGAGGCAGGCAGCAGGGACAATTATGCCTGACCCATGGGAAATGGCAAGTGCCATTCGATTCTCTGGGATGCCACAGGGTGACAGATTGTCTCCAGCTGGAGGAAGGAAAAACAAACCAAGATCAAGGGCAAAGAGAAGGCAAAGGTGGGGAGCTGCAAGGCCCCTAATCACCCTGCACACCACAGGGACCACCAAGGCCCATAGTGGGGGGGGGGGGGCGTCGGCGTCCCGAGCCTCCAGACTCCCTGTGAGCTAGGAGGACATTCAAAGCGACACACGTAGCTTCTGATCCCGCTCTAGCTGCACTCAGTCAACTTTGATAGGAATAGTCCCTCTTGGTACAGTTTTGCCAGGCTCTCCCCTGACAAAATCATCCTCTTCCAAAGAAAGTTCTTCCCCATCCTGAGAGAGCCAATAAAGCCCCAAGGAATGAGTTAGCATGTCCTGGAACACCATAGTAGGCAAGTGAGTAGCCAGTTAGGTTGCTCTAGGGACCATGGCCCTGAAGAACAGCCCAACTCCAGGGCTGGTTGTCACCCAAGACCATGTGCACTCTCTTAAAGATGCCATGGTTCACAGAAGCCCGATATCACTCCATTCAAGGATGCCTGCTTGGGGATGTCAGCCTACCAATCTCAGCATATCCAGTCCTCCTTCTATACAGACCTGTAGCTCAGACCTTGGGTCTCAGTCGCCCATCCAATGACCTGACCACAGCCTTGGGAGACCCAGATGTCCTTCCACAGGCCTGAACCTCAGATCTTGGGGGTCTCAGATGCCAAGGACCCTTCATCTCTGGGTGCCCAAGCACATGCTGTTCTATATGTGACAGTGAGCCAAAGGCTTACATTGGTGGAACAGGTGAGAAAGAGGAGGAGGATAAGTCATATGAGTTCCTTCCTCAGTCCCCTAAAAGACTCCAGGTCATCGTGAGCCCAAAGGCAACAGAAGCAGGAAGTGCACCAAAGCCCAGACAGAGCTGTTTGAGGCATGCCCACACCATTTTTGAAGCCAATATGATAGGAAGAAGGAAAGCACAAAAATCAAAGTTGACTCCAAGGTCAGTTACTTCAACTTGGCAGGAGGCAATAGAAGCTGAGATGAGATTAACAAAGCCTGGTTGGTATGAAGAAATCAAACCTCAGTATATTCTGATATGGGGTTCCTGAACCCTAAGGCTCTATCTGATAAATGCAGATTCCCCTCATCCCTTTGATGAAGCTATGGTCAATGAGTCCACGACAAGCTCCACCAAGGCAGAAAAGCAATGAACACACCTACTAAATGTGATCGCTTAGCACAGTTTCCCTTATATTAGCTCATAGTTAAGCCAACTCACCTAAGACAGCCTATTTATAGTAACATGCTGAAAACCACCTCTGATACATTGAATGCTGTACTTAAAGTGACAATTAGAATGATTGTAGGGACAAACTGTCATGCCATTATAAAGCTTGCCTTCTAGAATAAATTTTGGTGAACAGGAAGGAGCAGAAACAGTGCCCAGCCTCCACATAGGTATGCAGAGTCCTGGTAGGAGCCATCCCTAGAGGGAAGACTGCAGTGAGAAGAGAACCCAGGTTCCAGAAAACCATCACTTGTAGATGAATGGCACCAGGAAGAGGCCAGGAGTGGGACACCACAAATGCCAGCTCCACAAAGGAACAGTCCCATAAAGGAGGTCTCTCAGCATTGGAGCCCTGAGAACAACCCACACACAGAGCCTCTGAGCACAAAATCTAGGGAAAGCTCCAGATAGATGATTGGACAGACTAGTACAAAGTCAGATCTGCTAGGGTAGTGCCACCTAGCTCTTAATAGGCTTCAGTAGAGACGGCAACAGTGCTTACAGTACTTTAAGAAACCACAAATGAACCTGAGTTCAGGTTCAAAGCCTGGCTATCCTCTGGTCAGACAATAACCCATTACCAGATTCCCATGATGACCCATTCTCTCTCTCTCTATGGAAGTCTCAGGGACCAAAATACTGACAAAGACAAAAAGACAAAATCTTGTCCAACCAACTCAGCCATAGCACAGTATGCTGGATCCCAATCACTTTGTCACACCATGGGCCCAGCACTATGGCCCATCCCCAGAGGCTGTCTTTATGCCATCTCCTGACACCTCTCAGCACCCTTTCCTCAGCTGAGCCTGTCACCTGGTCTGAGACAGACCTGGGATCTGCTTTGAATAACATAGAACAGTCAGGCCCTTCTCCCTAGGACCCCACAAAGACCCCAAGGATGGAGGCTGTCTGTAGTAAGGGTATGGTATCAAGAAAAAAGGCAGGAAGGAGTGTAAAATGAGACGTTGTCCCAGAGAGTGAGTCCACTCTAGGGCCGTGTACCGGCTAGTTTTGTGTCAACTTGACACAGGCTTGAGTTATCACAGAGAAAGGAGCTTCAGTTGGGGAAATGCCTTCGTGAGATCCAGCTGTAAGGCATTTTCTCAACTAGTGATCAAGGAGTGGGGGGATCCCCTTTGTGGGTGGGACCATCTCTGGGCTGGTAGTCTTGGTTCTATAAGAGCAGGCTGAGCAAACCAGGGGAAGCAAACCAGTAAAGAACATCCCTCCATGGCCTCTGCATCAGCTCCTGCTTCCTGCCCTGCTTGAGTTCCAGACCTGACTTCCTTTGGTGATGAACAGTAAGCAGTATGGAAGTGTAAGCTGAATAAACCCTTTCCTCCCCAACTTGCTTCTTGGCAGTATGGGACACTCAACTTGACCAGAAATGGAAAATAGTGTAAATACAAGTCTCCCCATGACTGAGACAAGAGCATAGAAAATGTAACCTCTAGGAGCTGGAATCTTCCTGACTTCTGAAGGTTCCTACAGAGAGCTGCCCAGAGTGCTGCCGGGAGCAGATGAGAGGGACACCTGGCTGAGAGCTATAGCCCAGTAAGACATTTACTGGCAAGGTCTCTCCAGACATACTTGTCTTCATGCTTTTCTCTAAGGAGCACTGATGGTTCCACGCAGATGCCTACAGAGCCATCTCAGAGGGCCATGCTCTCCCTCGTGGCCTTACAAAGAGTCTGAACATGAAGCACCCTGAGACACCCTCAGACACTGTCCTGATGAAGATGATGATTTCCTGTGCTCTCAGGAAGCACATAGAGTGTAGGGAAGTTGTGGGTTCCCGGAACCCTTCCTGAAGAGGCTGACTCTCAGAGCTCCCACCCCCATAGCTCCAGAGCCATCCCCTGGGGCTGTCCTGGGATCTTGGATTCATCTGGCCTCCACAGAGGCCCTCCTGCCAGTCCCCACCCTCCACACAGTCAAGTTCAAACCTAACTCCTCTTCCAAGGCCTCTTTCATGTGGTTTCTGTCTAATCTAAAAACACCTCCTTTCTCTGCTGTCTTTGTCTCTGTCCGTTGTTCCTTAAGTCTCCTTTTGAAACTCCAGTGCATTCGTTTCATATGTGCACTGCTACTGGTATCTACAGGGACTCCCCTCTTTCCCCCAGGAGCAAAGGGATCAATGAGTTGGGGACATGTGTGGTACCAGACCCTGCCTTATATTTCCCCCCATTCAGTGGCAGAAGACAGGTACAAACAGTGGCTTCTCTCTGGCTTTCATGTGTCAAAGCCTGGATACAAGAGAAGCTCTTCTGTCGGCAGGTCTCATGTGTGTCTGGTGGTACCTCACCATATTTCACATTCTCTTACAAAAGGACCTGCTTGACTCTGGCTTAGGAAATTGCAGGAGATTTAGGGACCTGAGTGGCAGGATTAGCACAGGCACTCAGGGCTGGCCATCACACTGTGCCAGCCAGGGCCCCCAGTACCCTGCAGTCAAAGGTGCATGTTCAAACAGCCCACATTTCTCAGAGTGAAGGATCCAATGGGTCGTCAGCAGGTCACACCCTCAGAGGCTCATGCTCACATCTGTCCCCAGTGCAGAGTCCAGTGTGCTCCACAGACACCAAGAGAGTTGTAGGGTATGTAGCCACACACGAGACAGGGGGAGCCCCACTCTACTCCCTGAACTCAGGCTCCTGTCTCTGTCACTTGAGTCTGCTTGAGCCTTCCTGCAGTGAGCCATGCAGTGTCCCTCAGAACTTTCTGTCAGACAGATCTAAATGATATTTAGGTTTGACAAGTTACACTTGTGGTTTTCAAGCAAGATCTATTTTGTGAATAACTGCCTTTCTTGGCATAAAATAATTGGAAAGTACCTCGGATATCTCAATAAAACACATCAAAAGTAACTCTCTCCAGCTTGTTTTGACACGTCCACTTGTGGTTTCTGTCAACTTTAGCTAAACATCGGGTTTTCTCAGACAGAACACACCATTAAAATATTCAACAGAGAAAGCAAATAAATATAATTCCTCTTGTGTTTGCCTATTCTGAATAAAAGGCAATATTGAACAGCGAGGCCACCCAGCTCAAAGAAAGTTTCACTGACTTGTACATTGGCCATAATTATTTGCATAGGATTTAAATGCTGAAGCCATGGACCTGCCCTTTCTTTAAAATGCTTCATTGTGAAGTCAAAACACACTGAGCAGTTCTGTGCATACAAAGGGCTGTCCAGTTCTGTCAAATAAACCCTGGGTTTACTTAGGTGGGTCTAAGATCAGAAAGAGCAAGACATAAAACAAATATCATTCTGGTGGGGAAGAAGGGGACCCTAGAATTCCACCCCCCTGTATTCTAACCTTCAAATGCCACCAAAGACCAAGAAAGAAACAGTCAAGCCTCCAGAGAGTTGCCTGCCCTTGGACTTGGCAATTATTAGGGGAAAGAGGGAGGGGAGAGGAGAAATCTTTTATTAAAAGGCCACGGGGCCATGGAGGCTGGGAAGCAGAGGACAGACACCAGCCTAGGAGAGGAGAGGGATGGATGTGGACAGTCTCCTCCCTTTCTCTGTCCAGAGTCCTGGACATCCAGCAGCTGAGGAAGGAAGGAAGGAAGGAAGGAAGGAAGAAAGGAAGGAAGGAAGGAAGGAAGGAAGGAAGGAAGGAAGGAAGGAAGGAAGGAAGGAAGGAAGGAAGGAAGGAAGTCACAGAAGGCAGGGTTCAGTCACAGAACCTGGATTTGGGATCCTCAGGCAGGAAGCTGGCTCCTCCTGGGAAACATGGGATCTATGGCTATGCCCTACCTTCCTCCATCTCTGAAGAACTCCAAAGCAGTATGAAGACAAACATGGACAACAACAAAAATGTCATTTCTTGTTTCTGATTCTGGAAGATATAGTTCAGTTTCTTATATGCCAACAAAGAGGCCAGGAAAAGGAGCTAGAGAAGTCAGATGACCTTGTGTGATGTAAGAGGATGTCACCTTGTACAAGCATCTGTATACATACAATATATGGCTACTGCTCTGCTCAATGGTGGATCTTGGGAACCCAAGGCCAGTAGGATCATTCTTGTCCTTACAGAGTTACCAGACCGTGATAAGGTGTTAGGCAACCAAGCAGAGGAGGCCTCCAAGAAAGGGTTATAATCAAGCCAGGGGTCTGATTTAGCAAGTTTCAACACCAGGGACAAGAAGTGGGAGTGGGTGGGTAGGAGAGCAGGGCAGGGGGAGGGTATAGGGGACTTTCGGGGTAACATTTGAAATGTAAATGAAGAAAATATCTAATAAAAATTGGAAAAAAAGATTTTGCACGTTTCATCTAGATAGAGGGCATGGAGAAGAATAAAAAGGTCACTCTTAAGATGATGGCACTGGAAGTGGCCATGTGGAGAGGGAAGCAAAGGCCTGAGAGGCTGCTGCAAACAAAACAAAGGAGAGGGCAGGGCAAACCCAAAGAGTGGCTACAGAACGATTGGTGACTAGGTGTGGGGACAGAAAAAAAAAGAGAGGGGAAAGAAAGTGACAATGAAGGAAAGGAGGGACCAAGGGGCAGAGGAGACAAAGAAAGACACAAAGATCCTGAGATGGGGAAAGGAATAAAGACCAGCTGTAGTGGCTATCTCTGGTTGTCAACTTGACTATATTTGGAATGAACTACAATCCAGAATTGTAAGGCTCACCAGTGACCCTAACCTGGAGGCTTGGAGATAGAAGTTTCTGATCTGGATCTAGGTATGGAGATATTGATAGCATAGAGGCTATGGATTCCAGAAGATTAAGACGGAGAGATCTCCAAGCTCAAGATCATCTGGGATTAAAGGTGTGAGATTAAGACAGAGAGATCTCTGAGCTCAAGATCATCTGGGATTAAAGGTGTGATGGCACACACCTTTAACCTGTTAAAGGTGTGATGGCACACATATTTAATCTGGGCTACACCTTCTGCTGGAGATCATATAAGGACACTGGAAGAAGGGAGACTAGTTCTCACTCCTTCGCCTGTTCGCCATGTGGGACTGAGTAACTGCTAGATCCTTGGACTTCCATTCACAGCTACTACTGAACCATTGCTGGGAATTGGACTGCCGACTGTAAGTCATCAATAAATTCCTTTACTCCGTAAGTTCTGTGACTCTAGAGAACCCTAACTAATACACTGGCCATGGATGGGAAGAGATGGAGAAAGAGAGACAGTGGGGACAGGAGAAAGAGATGCTCCTCAGGGTCAGGTCCTAAGTGTCCAACTTGGTGACAGAGCCATGGCTGAGGTAGAAGACAGAGACAGAAGCCTTGGTTAGCCGAGAGAGAGAGATCCTCACAGAGACACAGATGAGCTGCTGAGTGTGGACTGGACTAGCCAAAGACTCAAGTGTGATGAGTACCCAGACACACGGACATAGTCTAATCAGCTGTTTTAGGGGAAGGAGATTGACTACCGAGCCAGGGAGGGTAGGGAGCACTGTGGGACTCCTGAGAAAACCAGAGCCTAGAGTGTCTGCTAGCAAGCAGATGTGGGAAGCACTGTGGGACTCCTGAGAAAATCAGAGCCTAGAGTGTCTGCTAGCAAGCAGATGTGGGGAGCACTGTGGGACTCCTGAGAAAACCAGAGCCTAGAGTGTTTGCTAGCAAGCAGATGTGGGGAGCACTGTGGGACTCCTGAGAAAACCAGAGCCCAGAGTCTCTGCTAGCAAGCAGATGTTGGGAGCACTGTGGGACTCCTGAGAAAACCAGAGCCTTAGAGTATATGCTAGCAAGCAGATGTGGGGAGCACTGTGGGACTCCTGAGAAAACCAGAGCCTAGAGTGTCTGCTAGCAAGCAGATGTGAGGAGCACTGTGGGACTCCTGAGAAAATCAGAGCCTAGAGTGTCTGCTAGCAAGCAGATGTGGGGAGCACTGTGGGACTCCTGAGAAAACCAGAGCCTAGAGTATCTGCTAGCAAGCAGATGTGGGAGGCTTGACTGGGACTATCATCTTCAAACATGCCTTAAGCTACCAGGAGCTGTGCTCAGCAATGGAGTCTGCGATGGCTGAAGCGTGTCCCCAAGTTCACGTGGAATACTCAAGACAGACCTATATACTTGAAGAGACAAATATTGAAAGATGGGGATGGGGTGGGTATTTAGAGCCTTCAATATAGCTAGTGTCTTTATGGAGAGAACTATCATACAGACACACACAGAGGGACTGCCATATGAGGATATAGCAAGAATGCCATCCAAAACCCAAGGCAGAGGCCTCGGGAGGAGCCCCCTCATTACACCTGCAGTCTTGGTACCTCATCATGCAGTCATGCAGCCCCTGGGACCCACACAGAACCAGCTCTTTTCAGCCCTGGCTCTGAAATCATCACCCTCCAGTGGGACAGAGGCTCAAGTGCCATTCCTGATGCTGTTAATACTGTGCAGAGGCCAAAGCTCTTTGAACACAGAAGAGTGACAGTGGTGGTCACCATGGAAACAGCCCTTGAAGGATGACTCTGACTCCGAGCTTCAGGGAACAGACTCTGAAAGACCCATCTGACTAGGACAGACTTCCACTTAAAGTGCCTTGGGGACTTGGATACAGTTCAGTTGGCAGAGTGCTTACCTAGCCTGTATGAAAATCTGGATTGGATCCCTGCATAAAGAGGATGGTGTGCCCATCTGTAATCTCAGGACTTCAGAGGTGAAGATCAAGAATCAGAAGTTCAAGGCCATTCTTAGCTACATAGTGAGTTTGAAACCAGCCTTGAATATATGAAATCCTATCTTTAAGTTATAGTAATAATCATATAATAAAATAAGAAAGTGCTTTAGTTCACAGCTTGTCCTTACCTGGAAGCCAACCTCAACCACATGCATAAAGAAGGAGTCAGTAAGCTGGGCCGGCTGCACCCTTCTCTGTACTCACAGTTGCAAGAGCACATTTGTTGTGTTAAACACAACACAGATCTGCATTCAGCAAGCCAAAGACAGAAGCCTCAGCAGGAACCAGTCTGTGACACATGAACCCCAGCTTGGCTCTGAGAGATCTTTTTGCAGCTGCCAGCCCTGTAGGGGACTCAGGCAGGAGCCACAGGTTGCAGTCCTCTTGGTGAGGACTGGTTGTGATTTGCTCCAAGACAGACCCCAGACACATTTATTTCAACACCAGTGCACCAGAGCAGCTTCCAGAAAACACACACAATCAAAGAATTTATGGTTCAGTTCAGTTCCTCTCTTCTGAAAGGAGAACCATGCATGGGTCTTCTTCATGGTCAGTGCTGTCTTCTGACATGTGCAGTCCAGTGAACAAGAAGTGGGAACTGCAAGTTATCCTTTGACACAGCTGGCTTGGGCCAGGCAAGGAATTGCAGAAAGGGCAACGAAATATATTTTCTGATATTCACCCACATACACATCCTAAAGAGGAGGAGAACCTTTCTGATCTTTTCTTTTCTCTGAGACTGGCCTTACTCTGTAACCCAAGCTGGCTTTGAATGTGAGGCAATTGTACCACTAGGATCACAGGTGTGTATCACCATACCAGCTAAAGACCCTCAGACGGCTGCAGAAATGTTTTCACTGTCTAGAGACAAGTTTAATTCTTTCTACAAAACTCCCCTATCCTTTTGAAATAGAATAGAATTTAGGCCTCTGTGAGTCTCTCCTAGGCTTTCCCAGAATTTGGCAGGGTGCCAAGCACATAGAGGTGGGCAAGGAGTTAATGGTTTCCCAGGATCAGATTTTTCAAGGCTCAACTCCTCTTCAAGGTCAACACCAATCAAGGGTCAGCTCCTTTCCAGGATGAGCTCCTTTCTAGGGTCAGCTTCTTGTTAAGGTCAGTTTCTCCTTAAGGTCGGTTTCTCCTCAAGGTCAGCTTCTCCTCTCATTTCCTCCTCAGTGCCAGCTGCTCCTCCAGTGCCAGCTACCCACCAAGCTTAGTTGTTCCTTCAGTGTCAGTTACTTCCCATGCGCTAACTTTGGAAAGGAATTGATCCTAGAGAAGCTGACTGCAGAGGAGGATCTGGGTAGGCAGTGTCTCTGGGCAAGAGGATGGTTGAAATGAGGAAGGAGCGCACCAGGATATGATTGGTTAAACAGAAGTGCTAGACCCGAATGAAGGTTGATATCTGGAGCTGGAAAGCAGAGGATAGGCTGTAAGACCACCTAGTTTCATCTAGCTCTGTGACAAAGCCTCATAGCAGGTGCAGTGAAGGAGCCATTTCTGCATGTAAGGAGCCCCTGCTGGGTGCTTCCTGTTGTCTGGTTTCTATGGAGTTGAATGTCCTTCAAGGAGTGCCAGGCACGCAGCCTCTCTCTAGGCCCCAGCTTCAGCACCTCTTTCTGTGGGGTTTCAACAGAACACTTAATTTTACAGTGATTGGCTTATTCACTTCAGAGTTTGTCTTTGTCATTAAAATAATTCTCTCTAGGTTTTAAATGATTCCATAGTTCTGTGGGGTCAGGTGTTTCCCTGAATTGAGAAGAGACATTATTTGCGACTATCAACAATTATTTTCTTACTAATGTAATTAAAGATCTTATTCTTCCCTACCTAATAGGAGGCAAAATAAACCTTCCAATTATCTTCACTTTCAGGTTTTTTTTTTCAAAATATCTCCAATTATCACTCTTGCTAGAAGTATAATCAAGTTGCATAAATTAGCTTCTATTCTTAGCTACAGTTTAGCTATCCCCCATCTTTCCCCAGCACTTTGTATGTTATGGTGACAAATTCTAAGTTAACACATCTATTCCACACACAACTGAAATCAGAAGGGCCAAGCCGAAATAATTCATTGAAGGAGAGTTCTGCTCTGAACACCATCACACTGGGAACAAAGGATCTGGCCTTCAGGCAATACAGCCTGCTCCTGCCCAAGCCTCCAGAGCCCACCAGCCTAGTTTGTTATGGGACCATGGCAGGTCCTCAGGTCCTCCCTCTTCTAATCCTGCCCTGAACCTCTTCTGATCCCACCCAGAAGCTTTTTTGGAGGGCTCAGATGAGACTTGTAATAAAAGCTGTCATCCAATAGGAATCTCCATGTGAATCTGCAGCCAGGTCAGAGCACCAGGTGGAAAGGGGAGAGAGGCCTCCTCAGTCTGCAGCAAGTGCTTTGAGTGAGTCCTGAGGGAAGAAGCCAAGGTGGAGGCTTCTCCAGGACAAATGATCATTTTTTCCCCTGAATAAAGGATCTGGTAGCACAGGCTTCCATGGAAGCTGGAAGCTTATGAGTGCAAGCTCTGCTCAGACTGCCGAGGGAATCCAGGGTCAACCTGGACAACTGAGACTCTCTCAAACTAAAAGAGTTTGAGAGTAAGAGCTGGGGACATAGCTAAGCAGTGTTTGCTTAGCATACCAAAAGCCCTGGGTTCAATCTCCGATTTCCCCTATAAACAAAAGCAAGTCTCTGCAGCCTTCTGTTGTTCAGCCTGCCTCCTGAAAACTACTGCTAGCCAGGAGTGATTGTGGAGATGGAGGATCTGTCTACAGTGTTTGAGCCAGTCTACGGAGGCTGAGTTCATTCATGATTAGTTCCTCTAGCTGAACTAAGATTATCTTAGCAGGACACAGTGGTAGCTGACTGAACTTAGAGAGTCAAACCCTGAACAAACTCACACGTATCAGATCTGGAGCCACTGCCAGATGGCTCAGATGAAATGCTCCAGTCAAGGCCTTTGATATTACTACACAGTATTCCCTCCAACAGGTCAGCCTTGGCTTGAAGAGAGGCCAATGAAATTCCAATGGTGGACCAAGTTGGTCACCTGACCAGACTGGAGGCAGGGCCACTCAAGGTTCCCACAAGGATGTGACCCCAGGGATAAGAACTGGGAGCACTCAGCGCCAACCTGACACACTGCTCAGAAACTCTTGCCTACCACACTTCCCCTGAGTCTTCCCAACTCCATCCATCTTCCTGATCTACGATAGCATGTAGTATAAACTATTTCCTTCTCACCTCTGCTTTGTGTGAGGACTGTATCCAGCTGAGACCCCTTCATCCAATCTAACACACCACTGAAGCACACCTTTCAGTACCTGCCTGCATCTCATCTCTGCCATTGGGAACCAAATGGCATACATACTGAGATTCCTAGCTCCGACAATTAGGGTACATAGGGAACCCCTGAGTACTCCCAGGATGTTTACGTGGCTAGTCACTCTGAATAGGCACTCTTTCGACATGCGATGGGGCCAGGTGAACAGGCTGCCATGAAGAGCTGTTGGGGAGCAGAAAGTGAAATAGAAGCAAGGCCGTGCTGCGCCAGGCTGAAGCCTGCTCTCTCTGAGCTCTATGTGCATGGGCACTCTGGAACAGTGTGAGGAGCTGGACTTGTGTCACCACGGTCCTAACCAGTACTTAAGCAGGAGCTCCTAAGAGTGCAACTCATGTCCTCCCCATCTGCTGACAATCTAGTTGTCATTTGCCTTCCTCAATTTCATCTCCCAAATTCTACCTGGCTTAAGTCACGGGCAGCCACATGGCATTTTTTTTTGTTTTCCTCCTCCCTCCAGGGCACAGATGAGCCCCAAGGTCCCTCCTTACCCTTCCTCTAAAACTGGATTGGTACGACTGTGACTGGCCACAGACCTCAGGCTTTCAACATAGAGCTCAGCCTTCCTGTAACTAAGAGGCACCTATTTACTTGTTGCTTAAGTAGAAATCCAACTTCCCCTTCCAGGCAGTATTAGCAGTGTTGCATGTGGGCTGGATGGGGTGAAACCCTCTGTAACAGTGCCTTCAGGAATCCTCGGGAGTGTAAGGGCAATGGCTAGAGAGGCCAGACTCCCCACTTGTTCCAAGTCTTCTTGACCCTGGGAGCCAACCAGGACACACCTTCCTGTGTCATGAATCTGCAGCCTCACCTACACAATGCTAGATTCTAAATGTAACCATCTCATTTCCCATCATGCCATATGGCATTCTTGAGATCATGTAGACCAAGGAGTAAGTCCACATGGCTTTGTGTCCAAATAAGTTAAAAAATGGAATGGGCCTCACTCCATCCCGCAGAGTGCCTCAAGACCACAGAACCCACCTGCAGGCATTGCATATCTTTGTACTGCGGGTGTTCCCTCCTGACTATAAATTCTTTGAAATAATGAGTCTAAGACTTCTATATATGAGTAAATGCTGAAGCCAATAGCTTTAGCTCTGCTCCTAGCTCATATCTTAACTACCTGTTTAATTTATCCTATGTTCTGCCATGTTACCTGGTCTTCAGTTCCATATGAGCATCTTTTTCTCCGTGTTTGGGAGACTCTCCTGTGTCTGATTATTTCCCAGAATTCCTCTCTCTAACTGCCAGACCTCCTACCCTTCTATCTCCTGCCTCAGTTCATTGGCCAAAGGCTTTTTAATTGCCAGGTGAATGCTTTTACGCAGTGCACAAATGATTCTCTCTATATATCTTGGTCCCAAACAACTCCTCTCTATCTTCTATTCAGAGCCTCCTGTACCATAAGAGGGCCCAACTGTAATTTAACTTCTATCTCCCTAAACAACATCTTATCAATGACACAGCCACTCTAAAATTGGGAAGAAAGACCACAGGGCTGGCAACTGGAACAGAGCTAACTACATCAGAAGGCAGCTGGCCTGTTAGACCTTCACCCACATGTCTATACCAGCAAATGGTACTAGGATGAGAATGTAGGTTGAGTGCTTCAGCTGCCTTTATTCCACATAGACTCTCATCTTCAAGCAGGGCAGCCTAGGCTTCTGAGGTGGGTTCTAGGGGTTTAGGAGCTATAAAAGGTCAGATTTAATGTTCAAGTGCTATAAGTATCTACCACCACTATCCCTTGCCTCACACGGACTGCACAGACTCACTATGGGACACCCAGGAAAAAGAACAGTGCCAACCATTCATATGCAAACCACCAAACACAGAACCTATTTGTAAGGGTTGACACAAGGCTAAGTGAGAGCTCTATGCATGCGTATGTATGCTCACACACACATGCACACACAAATGAGCACATGCACACATAAGTGCATACATGCTCACACAGGCACATATACATGCACACAGGTACACATATGTGCACACATATGAGCACAGGTACACATACTCTCATACACATATATACACATGAGCACATGCAAACACATGAACACAAATACACATGTGCACACAAATGCACATATATGTACACATGTGTACAAACACATGCACATAAATGAATGCACATGTACATTTGCACACATGCACACACAAGTACAGAAATGTATACATACACACATGAAGCTGAATAAATACCCATGTACCTAGACATAAGAAGAAACATATCTCTCCTGTGCTGGCATGGATGGATCTTACAAGGACCACAGCATCTGACATCTAGAATCTTCCTATGTAGTAGAAGAAGAGATCTACTCAGAGAAGAGGAGATCAATTTAGTATTGTGGCTTTCTATAAGCTTCCAACCTCTCTAACACTTAGGTGCCTGATCTCCCAGATGTGGACCTTAGATGGTTCATTTAAAATCAACTAACAATAAGAGAAGGTTCTTATAAGAACAGATTCCTTCAAAGGAAGGCAGTGCTACAGGACATTCCGTGGATTAGCCTCTGACCATGAACTGATTGGAGAAGGGTCTCATCAGGTTGAACAAATCATCTCCTGACTCTTATGATGACCAGTGTGCCCTTGTCCTGTACATTCAACCTTGGTGTATGTATCATTGACTGAACAAGATATCCACTTTCACACAGAAAGCACTGCAGCAGAAACTATGTATGACACAGGAAGTAGACACAGTGGGCAAAAAGTAGGACTCTCATACTTAGTGACATGTGCTCAGTTGTGTGGGCATCTCTATGGATTGCAGAGAGCAAATAACAGACCCTGAAGGGCATGAAGAGGTCTGGTAAGTGAGACAAGGCTAGGCAGGGCAGGCCAACCATACCATCGACCCTTGGGAGAGTTGAAATCTTTTATTACCTTGGGCAGCAGCAGGCTGTAGTGGCTGCTGCTACTGTGCATGAGCCGAGAAGTGGAGCTGGGTGGTGAGTAGCAGCAACGGCCAGGCAAGAAGAAACAGACTATGGTGGGATGGATCTGGACACAGCCAACCAACCATGAGTTGGCCAGCTTTACAATGGGTTGACCTCATCCTTGAGCTACTGTGTTCTCATGGTTACTCTGTCCAACAATGTCTATTCTGTGGGTATAACATTTCTCTTGTAGGGACTGTGCCCCTCCTAAAGGTACTGTGTCTCCATGGATATCACACCCTGTTATGCGTGCTGTGAACCTCTGGTGGGTATAGACGCCATACTGACAAGGTTCCCCTATTTCATTCCAAAAGGTTCTACTTGGACTCATGAGCATGCAGGCTCTCAGCTGAGCCCGTCACATGGGGTGGTGGCATCTTAATCTGATTTTCTCTGGCTCAGCCATTTCTTCCATTGAAAATATGCGATATGCTGTGTGCTCATCCTTGGAAACCCAGAGACTTACAGGGGTAGTTCCTGCTCCCAAGGGTGCAACTCTGATTGGCTGGTCCTTCTGAGGACAGAATCCTGCAGAGGAACTAGACAGAAATAGAATTCTGTAGGGACTGCAGAGAAGTAGAGCCCTGTGTGGTAAAGGAAACCAAGTGGGGTGCAAAGAGCCAAGGTTCAGACAGGGAGCCACTTCAGACAGTGTCCCCCTCTCCATGTACCTTCGGAGAGTTTATCAGAAATCCTTTAAGGCTCAGACTTTGTCTTCAAGTTTCCACGAGGATGCCAAAGCTCCGGACAAGATCACCTTGAAGCCTCTCCTTTACCATCCAAAGTTGTATGGAGAAGCAGTCAGCAGAATCTTAGATGCTGCTGATAATGCACAGGTCACTTTTCTGTAGTTCACCTCACCTGTGCACACAGACATTCAACACTCAGGGAAGGGAGGGAGGTGGACAGAAGAGAGACAAAAACTACTTGCCCTTGCATAAGGCATTGAACCTCGTGTTCTCAGTAAGTCGCCTGTAAGTGTGTGTGTTACCCTCTGCTTGAGAAACAAAAGGCCTAGAGACACACAAGTTTTTAAGACTGCCTCTTAAAACAACAATATGAACTAGCCAGTACCCCCAGAGCTCCCAGGGACTATACCACCAACCAAAGAGCACACATGGTGGGACTCATTGCTCCAGCTGCACATGCAGCAGAGGATGCAGCAGAGGATGCAGCAGAGGATGCAGCAGAGGATGCAGCAGAGGATGCAGCAGAGGATGGCCTAGTCGGACATCAGTGGGGGGAGAGGCTCTTTGTCCTATGAGGGCTCTATGCCCCAGTGTGGGGGAATTCCAGGGCCAGGAAACAGGAGTTGGTGGGTTGGTGAGCAGGGGGATGGGGGTGGGAATGGGGGGAGGGTGTTTTTCCAAGGGGAAACCAGAAAAGGGGATAACATTTGAAATGTAAATAAAGAAAATATCCAATAAAAAAAAAAGACTGCCTATCAAAACAAAGCCAAATTTCCGCTCTTTTCCAAGACACCCCATCACACATCTGCTCCTCCCCCCTGGAAATGTACCCATCAGTCCAGACAAAGCCAAGACTCACTTGGGGCTGCTGTAGCACTTTCTGAGCTCACAGGATCTCCACATTGCAAGGCCTCTTCCCTGAGCACTACAGCTCACTTGGTCAGTTCAGTAGCTCTGTCTTGTATCAGCAACAGAATGGGGCCTGATGTGAGCCTCTGCCCCCAACAAACACGTCAAGTCCTTCTTAAGAATCCAGCTGGAAGAAGCATGAACATGGATTGGAGGTGGAGCACACATTCCATCTTCCTGGTCCCCTCTTGTTGGCATCCCAATGGACAAAGTCCTTGGGGGAACTGATAGCTGTGCTAAAAAATGAAGCCAGGCAAGAGCTGAAAGAAGACCCATCATATTACTTCATAACCTGCCCTAGCTCACCAGCCATCTTCCTCCTCATACCAGAAACCCGGTTTCCTCCAATCAGCTTTTCTGCAACAAACCAACATGGCAGAAGTCCTAGTCTCCAATAGTACTGGATGCTGTATCTCATCTACACACGGGCTTTTGGTGAGTATAGCCACCAAAGATCCTAGGCCAATGATGACCTGGTAGTGGAAAATGATGAGCGGAAGGAAGGGTCACAGGGTTACACCTCACATGGTCAAGTAGGCAACACCCAAGTGAACAACAGAAACAGTGAACTATAAATGTAAGCTATAATAAGCCTGTGTGTTCCACAGTTGCTCTGGACCATGATGCTGACATGATCTGCCTAAGGATTCTCATTTACAATTTGACTCCATCCAAAGATGACCAAGCAAAGGAGGCTGACACTCTGTTCTAGGAGCTACATTCTAGAGCAGGGATTCCTGGAAAAAAATGCTAACAGATTTGAGTTTTTAAGACAAGGTTTGCCCTTGAATTTATTCCATAGTCAAGGACAACCTTGAATTTCTGATCCTTTTGCCTCCACCTACCAAGTGCTGGGATAACAGGTATATACCACTGTATTTGATTTATGTGTGCTGGGGTTTGAACACAGAGTTTCATGCATGCTAGGTAAGTATACTACCCATAGAGATATCTCCTGCTCAGAAAGCCATCTTCTTAAGTGGTACCAAGTATGTGAAGGCACATGTGAAGAACAGAGTGAGCCTTGGGCTTCGCAAGCCCTCTCAGTATTGAGCCTGGACCTGCAGCCTTCCTTCAGTCTTGGTCTTCAGAGGGCCTCTGTAAGGAAGGTAGGGTGAGCAAGTCCCTAGGAACCCTGCACCTGCCCAAGCCATACTACCAGGTCATCTTTGACTTGGTTCCTCTGGTTTCTCAGTATAATCAGATGTCCTTGCATAAATGAGACATGTTTGTGGCCTCCAGGCTTCTTGGAGACAACAGCTCCTGAGTGTGTGAGTATACTAACCATGATGTTTCTTTGGACATGCAGACACAGGGCCAGAGGAAACCTGCCTTCTGGCATAGAGAAGTTTCAAAGCCTGAATAGCAAGATGACCAGTGAGCTAGAGAGCAAGTTATGAAGGTTATTATAGATCTGTCTTAGCTTGACTTTCAGCATCACACACACGCACACACACATACACACACAAGAGAGAGAGAGACAGAAAGACAGAGACATGGAGACAGAGACAGAAAGATATAGGAGGAGAGACACAGAGAGAGAGACAGAGGCAGCTAGAGTTCCTTTATCACAAGCCATCCTTGGGATGAGGCATTCTGTCTGTCCCTTAGCTCATATGTGTCCTAGGTCAGCAGCCAGATCACAGCAGAACCACAGGCATCCACAAGCAGTATCTGGGATCAAACTGTGTTCATCTGTGAACATAACACTCTCTGAAGATGAGTCCTGGGCCAGGCTGGGTTGGAACAACTCTGGGGTTCTGATAGGGACCCATAGCTTTCTGACTTGTGAGACAGGTTTGATCTCATCAGGCAAAGACCTACCATTCCCTTTTGTCTGCATGCCCAAGAGTCCACAGGTTATGCTAAACCTTGAAAAATCATCAGACAAGGAGACTGTGAAAAGGTGCTGAATAGGGGGCAGAAATAGGGGCAAATCACAGCCACCACTGTCCATTTAAGAAAGACCTATGAGCTTCCTGTTATCTAAGAAGCTCAGCAAGATCAAAGCTGGGTCACCCACGCAACAGAACATAGAGGTTGATGCCAGCCCTCTTCAGAATCCTTCAGAGCACCACATGCCTTATTCCCAGCCTAGGGGGTCATCAGTACTTCTAATAGTGTAAATGTAGCAGAAAGTCATTAGATTAAATAATAACTCCATATGTTTTCAGAAAATATTCACCACCTAGAATCATAACTCATAAGGTCACATGAGGATAGGAAGGCAAGAGAACTGGATAAGAGGAGTCAGGAGACAGATGGGGAAATGGAGCAGGACAAAGAGATGAGGGGAGAGAGGAGCTGGCAAATATACAGACAGCAGACAGACAGACAGACAGACAGACAGACAGACAGACAAGAGAGAGGGGCTTTTCAAGGGCAGTGATGACCACATGCTGTGCTAATGTGACCATGTCCCTTTAGTCTTGATTCCAAAGTCAGCTTCCAGTCCCTTGTCCCTTCCAGAGGACGAGAAGCAAGAAGGTGTCTGCAAATGCTAACCAATGTGAGAGGGCAATCTTAGAGTTCTCAGACTGGGATTTGGTCAGGCTTTGCCTTCAGGTTGCTGTGTCCCACCCCAGTGGTCCCACTGTGGCTCAGACTCTTTCCTGGACCCACTGTTGGATGAACTCCCCTCTCCTCTGCCTGCAGGAGGAGTCCACAGAGATAACAGTACTTAATTATTGTCTGTGCTCAGGATGTCCCTCAGGAACCTCTGGGAGCCTTCCTCTACTAATTCCTGCTCAGGCTCATTATCAGAGAGTTCATACATATGGATTCTTCCATCTCAAGGACTTGTCCTCAGGAATCTTTCACCTCTTGGCCTTCTCCATTCAGGGGCTCCTCCATCTCAGAGAGGATCCTGCAACTGTGTGCACAGATTGCCATGTTAACTGGGATTAGCAATGAAGTCTAGTATGATTCTACTCGCTTAGGTTTTTGGAAAGATCTAGGAGGTACCAATTCTCTATTGCAAAACTCCACTCTGCAGCAGTCACCAAGCAAAAAGTCCCAGACCCCAATGGGGACATCATCATGGGGAAGTTGCTGACCAGGCCCATGGGGGTTACCTTGAGTCCCAGGTAACAGTAATCGATCCACAGCCTCGAAGATCAGCTACTAAGGCCAGCAGCCCCCATGATTCACATTTACCTGGTGATGGAGGACCATTGACATCTTCCATCCCGCGTGATCATGCTTGGAGTGCTCTGAGGCTCATCAAGACAGTTTCTGACTCCCACAGCAATCAGTGTTACTCTACAAGGTCCCTGTCATGCTTCCCCACTACATAGAGGGGATGGACATATTCATTGTCTTCTTTCATTACCGGAAGCATTAAGCATGCCTTTGGAGTAGTATCTACACTTTTAAGATTCATTTTCTTTTCAAAATACAAGTATTTTGAAATACAAGTATACTTGTGTGTATCTGTATGTGGGTATATACTCAGGAGAACAAGTGCCCTTAGAGGCCAGCAAGCACAGCCTCCCCAGAGCTGGAGATACATGTATCTGAGAGGTACCCGGTGCGCATGCTGGGAACTAAACTCAGTTCCTCCACCAACCCAGCAAGTGTTCCTAACCACTTAAGGCATCTCTCCTGCTCCAAAATATAACCTCTTTGGTGAGACTCATTTGTGACTGACAAAGTCTAGAGTCACTCACTGTACGAGCTCTGTGGAGACTGGTCACACAATTGCTTGCTATGCTGTAGAACATGTAGCTACAGCTTCTTCCCATTCATTCTATCCCTTCAACACACACACACAAACACACACACACACACACACACACACACACACACACACACCAGAGAAAGAAAGAGAAAGGGAGAGAGACTTCAGAATACAGATTTCCACCCACTGCTATAGACCTGTACAATGCTAATTTGTGTTTACTAAGACATCTTTGGAGAAAATGAAGAGCCCCTCCCCAAGAGACCTTATTATCTAAAAAGGCACTTAACTTCGAAATCATTTGGTCATTAAGAGTGAGTTGGAACATTGTGGATTCACAGCCCAAGTGGCATGTGAGAAATGAAGGACAACACCTTGTGCTCACTTAGTCAGTTAACTACGCTACTTTGAAACTCATCCTCACAGGAGGGCTGCAGCTCCACATAAATTTGCTGACTCGGTCTGCATGTCTGATGGTATTCGGTGTTTCCAGTGGTGGTCTGCCGGTCTGATGGCATCCTGCATATCTGACTATGCTCTTCCTTTTTCCTCTTTACTCCTGTTTTGTTTCCTTTTTGCTCTCCTCATTTTTCTTCACATCCTAAACACTAAGGTTACTGAGCCTGACCTGCCTCCCTGACCCTTGAAAGCACTGAAGTAGAGATAGCAAGGAAAAACAACAGAAACACGGGCTCTGGCAGATATGGGTTCTAGCCTTCTTCTGCGTCCCACTGTTCTATAAGATGAGAGCTAACCCTCACTTCTCTGACGTCACTGTAAGAATAACCCAACTGATATGAAAAAATGGGTGACAACTTTGATGTTTTTATAAGACATTCAAAACTATTTGAAAAAGTTGGGCAAAGTTGAGCTCAGATTCCTAGAATAGGAAAAAAGACAAATAATTAGAGTGACAAAAGCTCACATTCCAACTCAGCACTCCCATTTTGAAGTTCCCAGTGAGCCTCACTTAATAAGAACAGCTGAATAACATGGTTTATCTAGTATGATCCATCTGGGCTGGAAATGTCATGCAAAACAGCAGAGACTATCACCAACCTACTTCAGCAGCATTTCATAAAACTCCACTACTCAGAGCCAGATACCCACTGCTATGCTCCTCCATAAGCTCAACACTGGAAAACACCAGTTCGAGGCTCTCCTGGCAGCTAATGCTTTGTCGGATGTCAGGAGCTCATGACGACTTTGGGTGTTAGGATGATGGTCACAGCTCAGCCGTCAATGGGCCAGCATAACAAGACAGAGTGACTCTTGGACATCACATATTCAGGGTGGAGAGGACATGTATATCCTTTGTGTACGTCCAGTGTTAGGTAATTAACCCACAGAGCAATTCTCATGCAATGTCATTTAAAAAAAAAAAAACTTGGAACCATACATGTGCTACAACTATTTTAAGCAAAATCCTTTTTTTTTTTAATCCAAACTAACTAGCTTCTTTCCATTTTGCCAGACCGGGATTGTCTTTGACACAAATGCTTGCCACATAGCTACAGAACTGAGCCTGGAGGTGTTCTTCAGAAACTTGAGTGACAGCTGAGACTCTCACCTGATTGCCGAGTCTGTTTCATTTCTTCAACTTTTCAGTGCTGGATTGAACCTGGGGCTATACCAGGTTCCTGGCAGCAAGTGCTTCTCAGCATCAGCAATAGTGTGGGGGTTTGGTTTCAGCAAATGGGATGGATCTCTAGATGAGGCGCTCTCTGGATGGCCTTTGCTTCAGTCTCTGTTCCATTTCTTGACCCTGCCTTTCCTTTGGACAGGAACATTTCTGGGTTAAAATTCTGAGATGAGTGGGTGGTCCCATCCCTCAATTGGAGGACATGCCTATCTACTGGAGGTGGTCTATGTAGGTTGCATCACCCCTTTGTTGGGTATTTCAGCTAAAGTCATCAATATTGGATTCTGGGAGCCTCTTACTTCCCTGGAATCTGGGACTTTCTAGTAGCTACCCCCTAGTTCCCCATCCACCACTGCTGCTTATTTCTATTCAATTTTCTGACCCTCTGTACTTCTCTCCTGTCTTTTCCAAGACCTGTTCCTTCCTCCACTTTTCTCCCCCTCATCCTTCCCTCATAGGTCCCTCCCTCCCTCTACCTCCTGTGATTATGCCAATAGCCAACATCAAACTAAATGGAGAGGAACATGAAGCAATCTCACTAAAATCAGGGACAAGACAAGGTTGCCCACTTTATTCAATATAGTACTCAAAATAGAGCAATTAAGCAACAAAAGGAGATCAAAGGGATACAAATTGGAAAGGAGGAAGTCAGGATATCACTATTTGCAGATCATCTGACAATATACATAAGGGACCTAAAACTGTCAAATAGAGAACTCCTACAGCTGATAAACAACTTTAGCAAAGTGGCTAGATACAAAATTAATTCAAACAAATCAGTAGCTTTCCCTTACTCAAAGGATAAATGGGCTGAGAAGGAAATCAGGGAAGCAACTCCCTTCACAATAGCTAAAAATAATGCAAAATATCTTGGTGTGGCTCTAACCAAACAAGTGAAAGATCATTATGACAAGAACTTCAAGTCTCTGAAGAAAACCTCAGAAGGTAGACAAATTTCCCATGCTCATAGATTGGCAGGATTAACATAGTAAAAATGGCCATCTTACCAAAAGCAATCTAGTTCAATGAAATCCCCATCAAGATTCCAATTCAATTTTTCACAGGGATAGAAAGAGCAATTCTCAAATTCATCTGGAATGACAAAAACCCAGGATAGTGAAAACCATTCTCAACAATAAAAGAACTTCTGAGGGAATCACCAACCCTGACCAATACCAAGCTGAACTATAGAGTAATAGTGGTAAAATACTGCATGGTATTCGTACAGTGACAGGCAGGTAGATCAGTGGAATAGAATTGAAGACCCAGAAATAAACCCAAACACCTATGATCACTTGATCTTTGATAAAGAAGCCAAAACCATCCAGTGGAAAAAAGTCAGCATTTTCAACAAATGGTGCTAGTTCAACTAGCTGTCTGCATGTAGAAGAATGCAAATTGATCCATTCTTATCTCCTTGCACAAAGCTCAAGTCCAAGTGGATCAAGGACCTCCTCATAATACCAGATACTCTGACTCTTATAGAAGAGAAAGTGGGAAAGAACCTCAAATACATTGGCACAGGGGAAATTTTCCTGAACAGAACACCAATGGCTCATGCTCCAAGATAAATAATTGACAAATGGAACCTCATAAAATTGCAAAGCTTCTGCAAGGCAAAGAACACTGTCAATATGACTAAACGGCAACCCACAGATTGGGAAAAGATCTTTACCAATCCTACATCCAATAGAGGGCTAATATCCAAAATATACAAAGAACTTGAAAAGTTAGACTCCAGAGAAGCAAATAACACTATTAAAAATGGGGTACAGAGCTAAACAGAGAATTTTCAACTGAGGAATCTGGAATGGCTAAGAAGCACTTAAAAATGTTCAACATCATGAGGGAAATGCAAATCAAAATGACCTTGAGATTCTATCTCACACCAATCAGAATGGCTAAGAGAAGAAAAAAAAAAAAAAAAACCCAGGCAACAGCAGATGCTGGCAAGGATATTGAGAAAGAGGAACACTCCTCCATTGCTGGTGGGACTGCAAGCTGGTACAAACACTTTGGAAATCAATCTGGCAGTTCCTTAAAAAATTGGAAATAGTACCACCTGAAGACCCAGATATACCACTCCTGAGCATATAAACAGAAGATATTCCGACATATAACAAGAACACATGCTCCACTATGTTCATAGCAGCTTTATTTATAATATCCAGAAGCTGGAAATAACCCTGAAGTCCTTCAACAGAAGAAAGGATACAGAAAATGTGTTACATTTACACAATGGAGTACTACTCAACTATTGAAAACAATGACTTCATGAAATTCACAGGTAAATAGATGTAACTAGAAAATACGCTGAGTGAGGTAATCCAGACATAAAAGAACACACATGGTATGTACTTACTGATAAGTGGATTATTAGCTGGAAAGCTCAGAAAACCCATGATACAACCCGCAAACCATACGGAGCTTAAGAAGAAGAAAGACCAAAGTGTAGCTGCTTCAATCTTACATAGAATGGGAAACAAACAAACAAAAATAGAACAAAAATTTTTTTTGAGATATGGTCTCCCTAAGTTGCACAGGCTGGGCTTGAACTCGTGAACCTTCTGCCTTAGCTGCCTGAGTGGCTAAGATTATAGGCCCGCCCATGCCTTCAGACCAGCCATATTGTTTCATATTAGTGAAGGTTCATCTCACTGAATTCTGTTACCAATACAGAGCACTGCATCATTAAAGCCTCCATAAAAGACCCTTGTTCAACTTCTCAAAAAATAGTTTTAGATTTCTACATGATCTAGCAGCCACACTTCTGTGTATACAAATGAAAAAACTGTACATTCTTGTCTGTACATTTGTGTCACTACGTGTGTGTCTGTAGAGCTACTGTTCACCAAACAACTGAAGGGTCACCCAATGCAGAACAGATGCAGTGAAGCACCAGGTGAAACACTTAAAGTACATTCTAGAGCACACTATGACATGGATAAGCCATGAGGACACCATGCTGAGTGACACAAGCCAGCCACAAGAAAAACACACTGAGATATACATCCATGTTCATAGCAGCAGGAAGCAGGAGGGCAGGGACAGAAGATGGCATTTGCTGCTTGGTGGATATAAAGTTCTAGTCTTGCAAAGCTAACTCTAGAGGCTGCTATACAATGATAAAACTAAAGCTAATGTCACTACTCTGTGACAGAAATATCATAAGACTTCAGTGTTTGTCACATTGCTCTTATCACAAAGTTTTCAAAAAGACCTCCATACTTGGAGTTAAGGCAGTCTTTGGGAAGTCCTGTTTGCCTGGCCAGTGCTCTAGGGTTGACAGCCAAGATCTTCATATGAAGGTACTGTAAGAACCCCTCCAGGAAACATGATGGTTATTTCTTTCCCACATCAAATGTCACCAGAAGAAATACTTTTGTGTCTTTTTCTTTCTTTCAAACTCTGCTGGAAATGAATCCATTGGAAGGCCTTTCTCCCTGCCGTGTACTGTAACTTAGCTACTAATCCAAGAGCCTTGGAGAAACCAGGCATGGTTTCACTATTTGCATTAGTGTCTACATACTGGAGCATGGGGATTGTTCCACTTGACATGACAGATACGTTCAGGGCTAATTTAGAATTTAAGTCATTTTCTATCTCTGAGTTTCAGAACCAGGTTCTCTTGTGGCATGACTCTGCTCAGCATAGTCCTATCCTGCTATTTCTCTTGAGTCATGATGATCATCAAGCACAATGTGTAAGGCAGATGCTGGTAAAACAGAAAATGCTTTTCTGTAGGCAACTCTCGTGACTGACCCAATGCTGGCCACTAGCATGACATGAGAAACATGCTCTCCAGCCAGCTCCACCAGGGGTTCTCTACAACCTTTCCAGGACCTTCAGTTCCATCTTCTCCATATTCACACCTCCTGAATCTCTAATCAAACCCCTGCCTCATGCCCTGCTCCTCCCACTTGCTTCTCACACTCTTCCTAGGTCAAGTGTGTCTTCCTAAAAAGTGACTCAGTGTACATCTCCCTCCTTAGGATCCTACTGATTCAAGATTTTGGCATTTATAGCAAGCATGGGGTTAATTGATGAAGACAGAGCCCTTGGGATCTCATGCTTTCTGGAAAAACTTTTGTAAAGCACTCAGAGATGGACACTCTTAGCAGTCCAATCAAGTTAACTGTTAAGTTACCCATTATAACAATCGGTGGCTCTTCCAACCAGACTGGATGAAGGCCCACTAATATAGGTTCATTACCTAAGCAGTCCATCTTCAAACATGGCTACAGGCTGAGGATCTTCAATTTCCTTTATCTGCTATATCCTAAGATCCCTAGTTGGGGAGCAGCAGACAGCACCAGGCCATGTTCAATCTTCTTTAATTTGCACAGAAGCCTATGATGAAGTTAAACTGAGGATATGAAAAAGATATTAGCAACAGTAAACATG